>BQNB010023946.1:0-61257 GCA_026074375.1 Tanacetum coccineum | reverse complement strand
TATGCGACCTATCATTCAAATGGATCTAAGAATACAAATAGTGCGTTAGATGCCGGGATTGTTATTCAAATGGATAGCTCTCCATATTTGCAATTTATATATCTAGAGTAATAGGATCACAAATATTGACATGTCTTTGCCTTTGGTTAGTGAACAAGTTAGACTAACAGGTGACCTAGGATTAACAAATGATGTTTTGATTCCTTGGGTAAAGATTTGTACAATGGACTACTAGTATATAAAGAGCCGTTAAGCAGTAAGTTAATAAAGTCTCGATGAGCTAGGATTCAATAAGATCACCATTCTTGCCTTCTAAGATAGATTATAATCAACCATGAGTACTTTATGCGGATGTGGTTAATTGTGACAGAATTGCAAGATCTAGATTTTAGGAAGAAGTACCGCCTAAATCTAGCAATGATATATCAACATTGAGATAAGACAATCATTGCACTTATAAACTAAAACCTACATTTTATTAGATTAAATATGGTTAATACGTTATCCTTACATTAGGCTTGACCGCTTCTCTATCTTCTAATTATCAGCTTGCGTGTGTTAATCGCCCAATCTCGGTCTAGGTAAACCAAAACTCATGTCAGTCTCTCAGGCTGAAAACCCCTTTTTTGACATTAGTTTAGTTTTAACTTAGGTATAACATAGAATAAATTAGGACTAACTTAGATAGCTAAAATAGTGGTTGACTTAAGTATTAATACTCGCTCTTAGTGATCGATAACCTACTTACCAACTAACCTACATCTGATCGGGTACACCGCCCGTTAGTGTTGTTTTTAGGTAAAGTCGGCAAAATATAAATAGGAAAACTTGATAACAAATAATACCTACGCACAACGACACATCACTGGCGCATGCCAAGAAATCTCTGCAAACACATGAATGATTCGAAACACCTGTCATGGCTGCAACCACAAAACATTCATGGTTACCCCGCCAAGATACGAATGTTCCACATCCACGCAAAAGTGTAAAAGTGAGGCTCAGATCTGCAGACACAATATTGGTACCGAACACCATTGATGGCTGCAACCACAACACAGGAGTGTCTACCCTGCCAAGAGACGGGAATCGATAAATAACACTTTAGAAAAATTGAATGCACTAAATAATCATCGTCGCCATAGTTACTCTCTTGTAGATGTATGTTAGAAAATAACAGCATTCTGTCATAAATAAGAACCAGCATACACACACACTCACCCGAATATTCTAGAGTGCACTATGTACTCACCATAACTACAAAAATCACGATTAACATTTCTCAGGTAAGCCTGTTAACTTTTCTAGATCTGACCGAACTTAACACTGATCAATATACGATCTAGAAGAAAGATGGATGACACACGATTCGCATCTGTACCATGTATCTTTTTTGGAATTGTATGCTGACTATCGCAGTAGTTCTAGACTAATACAAATCAATGTACAATTTGTCGTTAAAGTATGGTAAATCGAGGCTAGGATTTTTTTTTATTTTTTTTTTAAAACTTTGAAAGAACTAATTAAATAATCTACTTTTATAAAAGGCACTTTTTCTGAAACTTTGAAATAAGCTAGAATCAGCTAGCTTAAAGGCTGATAGATTGTAAAGTACTTAAAATGAACTAATAAGCAAAACTGATTATATTTTTAAGACTCAATAAGCTAATTTTAAGCTAACAAGCTGAAAACTAATTACTTCTTAAAAGCTGAAAGGAAAACAGACTTAAACTAGCAGTTTTAAATGAAAAATGACCAAATTTAAGCTAGGATTAAGACAAAATAAGCACTTGGAAATAGGTAAGGACTAAAAACAAATTGAGATTATTATCCAAAGAATACATGAAAACAAGAATTGAGAAGATTGGTTTAGAAATAAGCTAAAAAAAGCAATTGGAAACTGACAAATTACTACTAAACTGTTTTTTTGGATTTTTTTTCTAAGTTTGAAAATGACAATATGCAGCCCTATTTTTAAGCTAGTAAAAGCTAATGTAAAAACCTAAAAGATGAAAACAGATTAAGCTTGTTATCTAAAGAGCTTATACTATCAAAATTAGACCATAAAACAAGCTTATTCTAATCTAAATATGCTATTGAAAACTGGCTTTTTTTACTTGGGAAATAGACTTGATATTAAGGCAGTTTTTGATTTAGACTCAAAATGACAATTGCACACTTACACTTCTGCATAATAGACTCAAAAAATAAGCATGAAAATGACAACAAACAGTACCTAATCAAAATCTAAGCAAATTAGCTATAATATGAAACTGCAAATACCACATATTCAAACCATGGACATATTTAACATAACAACTTAGATCTAAGCAATAACAACTTGTAAAAACTAACTTTTAGGCTAATTTAAGGCTTGTTAAATATGATTTAAAGGCCAAAGTGGCTTAGGCAACACTAACAAGTGTTAGTATTGTTTGTGCCAAACACCCCTTTAAAAACTTGATTTGCAAATTTAAACTATGAAAAGCTGAATTAAGCTAAGATATATAAAAATAGATATAGCATAAGGAAAATTAAGGACAATTAAGCAATAACTAACAGAGATTAAGCACAAATAAGCAAAATAATAAGCAAATAGTAATTAAGCTAAAAATAAAGTAAAAATGAGAATTTAGAACAAATACCTTGATCCTAGCTAAACAGGGATTAAATTAGCTTTTAAAAGCTTAGATCTACAAGCTCCAGCTTATCAAAGATAAGCTGGTATTGTCCATAAGCCCTTCCATGATTGGCTTATCATCCAAATAAGCTGAGGTATTTTAGGGGAGAATTAAAGTGAATATCTAAACTCAGTTAAGCTAGTAAGGGCTTAACTGAATGCAAGCAAGCTATTGAAGTAATGAAGAGTTTTTAGAAGCTTATTAGGAGATTATGAACTTATTTAAACCATAATTGCATTAAGGAAAAACTTGAATTAGAACACAAAATTAAATCAAACTGAATTTTATTGATAACAAAATGGTTACAATGCTTGGAAAAGAAAGTTACAAGAAAATTAAGCTAAAAACAACTAGAAGCCACAAAATTACGAAAAAGCTTAAGCTAAAAACCTACATATCTCTAATATGTGATCCAGTCCTCTATTTATAAGGGAGAGGATAATCTTCTAGGCCTTTGAGACGCTCCCACATCTACTAATCTTGGCCTTTGATCAATAACTGCCTCCAAATCACATCATCTCGTCCGTTGGATCAAGTGCCACGTCTCACAACCAATCAAATTGCTGGGGATTGCCAGCGTGGACATGAAAGGTGTCAGAGGTGTCAGCTTTATTCTTCTAGAAGCATTATATAGCGTGTACTTGATTGATTTTACCCTGGTTCGTTTGTACTGTGGAGGTGAAATGAATAAGGGAGGGAAAGGAGAAAGGGTAACAGTAAGTTTGACCCGTCCCTTTAAGTTGTTTGACTTGGGCCTCATTTCTTTTATATATTTAATTTTGGGCCGAGTATAATAAAAAAGGGTTTTTGAGCTTTGTTGTGTTATAAGAGATAGTATTTGGGCCTGTTTTTTTATATGGGCTTTTTAGTTTAGGTAAAATGGATTGTGGGATGACCCGGCCCACTAAGTGGGCCCGGGTTGATCCGTAGAAGATGGGTACGCTTTCGGCTTCGGTTTTTTCGCGCTCTTTCCATTCCCGTGCTCGTTTTTGTCTGTTTCAGCCTTGTTTTTATCATTTTCTTGATAACCGATACCTGCACAGTACACGAAGCAAAACAAGCACATATATAGCATTTTTATGTCCGTTTGTGATCATTTAGGCTTGTTTTATTAGGTAAAAGGTATGTGTATTTAAGCATATACCAGATCTGCTGACACAAATGTGGTACCAAACACCGTTCATGGTTGCAACCACAACCCAGGAGTGGTTGCCCTGCCAAGAGACAAGTATCAGCAAATGACACTTTGTAAAAACTAAATTCAGAATATAATTATCATCGCCCCATTTAGAAAATGGCGTTGCCTTTTACAGAAATGAGAACCACCACGTACCACACTCCAAGCGCTAGAACATGTATCATCACTGACATAACTTTGTCACATTTCTCACCTAAGCTTGCTAATTTAACCGAACTCGGCATTGATCAGTATACGACCCAAAGAAAAGATGGACTACACACAGTCCTCATCCGTACCATGTATCTTTTTTTAGAACCATATACTGACGATGGCGATAGTTTTACACAGGGAGGCTCAACTCTGCAAACATAAAAGTGGTACCGAACACCGTTCATGGCTGCAACCACAAACCGAGAATGACTACCCTACCAAGATACAAGGGGTTAGTAAACGACACTTTGCAAAAACTGAATGTAAAAAGTAATCATCATCGCCCTACTTACTCTCTTATACATATCTGATAGAAGATTACATTGCCTTTGACACAAATAAGAATCACTACGTACCATACTCCAAATGCAACACTTATCAGTATTTGACACAAAAAATGGATGACGCACGATCTACATATGTACCATGTATCTTTTTTCATAATCAAATACTGAGCAGCGAAAGAAAGATACATGGTACAGATATGAAGCATACGACGCATGTGTACAAAATAGCAGGCACCTGCAAGTAGAATGCAAAAAACTGGGCCATTATAAGCGTCGTCGTTTCACGGCCAACCAACATTTTCCAAAACGTATGTGCGTACACATACATTGCTAACTATGATGATTCATCGACGCACGTAAAGCTCTGGTCTTCATATGTAAAAGTAAAACCGAACATCGGTCATGGCTGCAACCCCTAATCTTGGTAAGGCTGTCCTGCCAAGAGACCGATGTTGGCGTATTATACCCATGAAACATATAACCGTAGACGTTTAGCATCATTGCTTTAATAGACATGAATACAAACATGAGGCCCAAATTTGTTATAACATATATGATGCCAAATAATCGGGCATGACTGCAACAATAACGCGTATCTGATTGCCCCGCCAAGATACCCAATACATATTCATCAAACACAGAGAAACTCATGTTTTATGAATACCTATTAATTATATAAGACTACATTAGGCGATTGAAACGACGCCGTTTTGACCCAGCTTGTTTTTAGGAGTCACATTTTCCATATCAAGTCTTTCACACACACACACACACACAGACACACGCGCGCACGCGTGCGCATAGACACACGACTGACTACACTGGTCCATAGACATACATAAGGCTCAGGTTCGCAAATGCAAAAGGCCAAACCAAATACCGGTCATGGCTACAATCCTAATCCGAGTGAGGCTGCCCTGCCAAGATAGCAATATCGGTTAATTATGTCCATGGAACATGCAAACGCAGACACTTATCATCATTACCAAATAGACCTTTTTTCTTCCATGCACTCATTTAACAACTCATTCTAAATCATCAAGAGCTATTATTGGTCTGCAAATATAAAGGTAAAGTAACTTACTGATATTTAGCTGCAACCATAATCTTTCAAAGGTTTCCCCGCCAAGACACCAATATTCATATAATATGCTCCCAAAACCTTAAGTTAACTTCAATATAAACACAAACAAAACCAAATACATGACATGGTTGCAACCACAACCCTAGTGAGATTGGCATGCCAAATCCAAACATCCATTACCAATAACTCCAACTTATTGTAAACTGACCAAAAAATTATCGTAAAAAATAGTTTAAAAACCCATAATAACCAAACTAAAACAAAGAATCCTAACCCAAAGCATGTATATACCTCTTCCATAAATATAAACCACACATTCTCCCAGAAAACTTCCGGCACCAAGAAAACACAAAGATCCAAACCCTAACTTTTGCATATCGATCAAATGTTAGCAAATCTCGAAGTCCACAAAAAATCTCCTAAAAATAAAAAAGTAACAATCGCGATCTTTGATGATGAGTTGTAGTGAGTACATGGTGTACTCCGGAAGATTCGGGTGAGTGTATGTGTGTGTGTGAAGGAATCAAAAAAAGATATGGGTTGGACTAAACCGAGAGCCGAAAAAACGGGCACATTAAAACGGCGTCGTTTCGATCGCCTAACAAAGTCTTATATATTAAATAATATTTAGTATAAAGATAATCTACCTTTAGTAAATCCACTTTTTGTTTTCACTGGTGGCACCGTCTTCTCTTCGTCTCTTTTGCGGCAACTCAGTCACAGCGACGCTGCTGGTGGTGGTGGTTTGTTCAACCATCTTATCCACATGCAAAATAATTACTACTAAATAACCCCATTATGTAAAATTAGAGATCTGAGGTTGTTGATGGTATGAAGTTTGTGTAAAGAAAGTGATGGTCCACATAGAAGACATGTATATACACAAATCACATAGTGGAATCTAGATGCAAGAAAGAGAGAAAGCAAGTATCAAAACGACATAGTTTAGTTTCAAGCAAAAATAAATCATGCAAGATTGCAAGCGAAAACCAAAACAACATCGTTCCATACCAAAATGACATAGTTTTAGAGGATTTGAGGGAGGAGCGAACTTTTGGGCCTCAAAACAATGTCTTTTTCCCCACTCATAACGTAGTCGTTTGCTTTAGTATTGTATAAAAGGAAAATACACAATATTCATCGGTTTTTTTTTATCTTTTTCAATCTATGTTCATCAATACTTTGACTATAAGTTTATCAGATACTAAGGGTGCATTTGTTTTAACAGTCAGGAATCACAATGGAAATGAGTTTCAAATAATTTGGAATGAAATGGTATTAAGATTTTAATAGTTTTGTTTACTTTAAATTAAAATTTTGTTATCAATTAAATATTTAATATAGATAAATGTAAAATAATAAAAATAAAGGTTAAACTAGTGGTGAAAAATGTTGTAGAGGTAGTGGGTCATAAGAAATCAACCAAAATCCACTAAACCATTGTGGAATGAGTTTATGAGTATTGTATCATTTCATTTTTTAAATTTTAATAACCAAACAACTAAAATGATTCTAACAGTCATTCTATTTTCTCAAAACATACAACACAAACAGCCCCTAATTGTTCATCGACCATGGTATAAATTTTTATTTTTTATCAATAAATGTTTATTTATCATGGTTTGAATGTTTATAAATTATGATCTAGATGTTCATGAATAAATGTTCATCAATAAATGATCCATGATGGATTTGATATAAGGTGGAATAAGAATAGGAATGACAAATTGAAAAACTTTATTTGTTTATGAGGGTGAATAAAAAGTAAGAAAAAAAATATGTCATTAATTAGAGAGAGAAAACAAAATCCTAAAACTCACCTACATGACATGGAATGAATCTATAAGTTTTATAATAACTATTCATTTCATGTAACACAAAATTTTATAAATCAAACATTTATTTTTGACATCATTCTCAATCTTTCATTTTACAACCCCTGCCAAACGGCCTTTTAATGTTCATCATTTCTGATTGTGAGTTGAAAAAAAAAGGGAGAAAAAAAGACATTTGTCATTCTCTAAACTTTGTTGACGTTTTGAAAGATAGTATAGTATCATAGTCAATTAAGACTTGATAGGTGTGAACACTGACAACATTGGACCAAATGAGAGCATGCGAATATTATTAGGGTGCTATTATTGGTACCCCTGGCCCACTAAAAGGTACAAAAAAGTACCGAAGATTCCCTTTGTACCTCCCTTTTACAGTGCAACGCAGTTTTTTATCAGTTTCTGTTCCGTAATTTTTGACAGTTTCATACTTTTGACATGTTAAACTGTATATTTTTCGTTCCGTATTCTGCGTTTCACTGTTTTATAATATAAACAAAATTATAAAAATAAAAAAAAATAAAAAAAAATAAAAAAAAACCCGGAAAAACTAGGGGGGTAAAACGGCTTTTCAGGGGGTACAAATAACATGAGCCATATTATTATTAACGTGACTAGAAAGTTTTCTTGATCTCCAACACACGTACGTTACTTACAGTAGAATATGTCAGAAAAACTTGAATAAAAGAAGTCAAATCTAAGTATTCTTCATGTTCAGTGAGTGATGGAACTTAAACAATTTTGTAAAAAGGGTTGGCGGTAGCTGTTTGTAATAAGTAGTGGCAGTTAATAGTGGGGGCGGAAATGAGTCGAGTCGAGCACGAGCTTGTCAGAGCCAGAGGCGGACCTACGCAGTGGCGGACCCAGCCGTAAAACAAAGCTGGTTCCCTGATTTAGTTAAGGCAAAAAAGTTAATGTGTTAACTAGTCAATGGGTCGGGTCGGGTCAGGCCGGGTCGAATGCATTAATGAATGAATACATCCAAAATATATACGGCTTCCTAAATTCATTTTGTGATTAGCTCAAAATAAACATTCGAAACCATTGATAATATTGGCAATCCCAACGAAAAGTACATTTACTTCTAGCACTACACAGTTAAACGAGGCAAACCTTTATCATCGAAAAGACATCTTTCCGAGGTTTTTTGCAGGTGAGAACAATAACGGGTTTTGTGAAGATCCTTATGCTCACAACATAACATAAAAAAACACCTTCTCAACACTCCTTAGATTGGGCTCGACAACCGAATTCGAGTTAACCAAAAGACACCCAAGTGATATGAATCAAAAGGGATCCACGCTTGATTCCACCATCTACAAACTAACCGGGTGACGGCTTCCTAAATTCATTTTGTGATTAGCTCAAAATAAACATTCGAAACCATTGATAATATTGGCAACATGTAAATGGGGAAAATGAGTACGAGCCTAGTTATATAAGCCTTATTCTACATGTGTTTGCATAACAATTTAATATACCTGTGATGGAAATTATAGAAATTGGCTAGTACTTTAATAATCAATGAATAGTTATTGTACAAAGTAAGTAAAAGTAAACGAAAACCGTAGATAAAGAAGACAAAAGTTCAATAAATATTTTTTTTTAATTTTAGATCCAAAGACTTCATCTCAACCCTTCATTTTTTTCATCAAATTAAATAAAATTCATTTTTCACCTCTTTTATTAAAATTAAATATCTCACAAACCGTTAATCGTTACGTAAAATAAAACATACAATTGCAACGAGAATTAAATCATCTTTCTATAGAGGGGCACTTTGATATACTTTCGACGAACTTTTTTTTCAATTTTATTTTTCAGTCACGTCTAGAAAGATCACATGTGATTCTGGAAAATCACATGTGATTTGTATCACAAATCATATGTGATTTTATTAAATCACATGTGATTCTGATACAAATCATATGTGATTTTATAAAATCACATGTGATTCTGATACAAATCATAAGTGATATTTTCAGACGTGACTGAAAAAAAATCAAAAAAAAAGTTCGTCAAAAGTTCGTCAAAAGTATATCAAAGTGCCCCTCCATATAAAGATGATTTAATTCTCGTCGCGATGGTGTATTTTTTGTCGTTTGACGATTTACCGTTTGCAAGTTATTTTAATTTTAAAAAAGATATGGAAAATAGGTTTTTTTTAATTTAATAAAAAAATGGTGACTATGATTAATCCATTGGATCTTTAATAAATATTGAATCTACATTGATCTCATCTCGGATAAAGAAACGTATTTTAACCTTACTTTTGTACTCGGATTAAAAAGTGAAAGATTCATCTATACATATCACTATAGTTTAGGAAATATATTTTTCTTTTCCTCTTCTTTTACAGATATTAATAAAAAATTAACTATTCTCTCTCTAACAAGTCAAACACACATCAACTTCATCTTCCTAACCTCTGACGACAATGTCCGGCATCATTTTTCTACCTTACTTTTTCTATTTTCTTCCTTTTTTTCTGCATGTTTACGTTCTTGAACTCCAAGGTGGTTCCTAATAATATTTCTAGGTAGGTCCCAAATTTTTTACTACATTGCTTCTAAACGATTTCAGTCTCTAAGGTGGTTCCAAAACATTGATTAAAGATTGATTATAGTTTCCAAATCTTGAAAGTGAAAAAATTAAGCAATCTATTTATGAAAACTATAATCAATGTTTTGAAAATCGGGTTTCTAATCGACTCGGTTGAGTCATCGGGTTACGGTTTAACCAGTTTGACCATCGAGTCAACCCGGTCTTCCACCGGGTCAAATCGGGTTTCAAAAATATAAAAACCGATTTAATTTGACCTGTTTTTCGACGGGAGCGAACCGGGTTTCAAAACATAAAAACCAACAATATAAAAACCGGGTTTGGAGTCACCGGGTCGAACCGGGTTTCAAAACATTATATTTAATCCTCAAATCCCCAAACTTTTATTATTTTTCGTTTGTAACTCATACACTTTTTTTATCACTAAAACTATTTACCGCTATAAAATCTCATTGCTATCCAATGATACTTTTATAGTAAATGCGTTTATGTGTGTTTTTTCTTTTGCATGTCACGAAAGGAAGAAGATGATGCATCTTCTTTTTTTATTCAACTCTTAATCCCCGTTAGTTAAGTTTTTTGCATCGTTAATTTTTATTAGGTTCGCATTGTTAGTATTTTGATTTTTTTCTTACATAATTAGTCCTTAAAAAATGTATAAATTTGATAAGGTACTTTACTTAAATGAATTTGGTAACTTACATTACTTTTTTTTGTAATGTTTTAATTTTTACACAGGGTTAATGGCATATAATAGCAACGTACTTTCTTATTTGAGCCATTATGACACGAACCCAAAAAAGTACCACAATACCCATCCAACTTTCAAATTCTGATTCATTATCATACGTTTAAGAGTCATCTCTTGCACCGTTAGTCCTTTTGACTAACGACCGTTTGTAATTAACTCAAAAATATGTTTTCTTTTTCTTTTCTAATTATTTTTTAAATTTTCTTATTATTTAATTATCATACGTGTATAAAAATGTATCGAAATATATATATAAAAACGGATAAAGGACTAGCGGTGCAAAAAAAGAAAACATATTTTTTAGAAAAGAAAAAGAAAATTAGAAAAAAAATTATATAAAAACGAATAAAGGACTAACGTGTATAAGAAAATTTAAAAAATAATTAGAAGAGAAAAAGAAAACATATTTTTGAGTTAATTACAAACGGTCGTTAGTCAAAAGGACTAACGGTGTAAGAGATGACTCTAAAACGTATGATAATGAATCAGAATTTAAAAGTTGGATGGGTATTGTGTTACTTTTTTGGGTTCGTGTCTGATAATGGCTCAAATGAGAAAGTACGTTACTATTATATGTCATTAACCCTTTTACATATTGTTTTATTTGAATATATGAAAAAAAAAAACTTTAAAATTGTAGGGTGTATGAGTAGGGGTGTCAATCGGGTTATCGGGTCGGGTTTGAGACTTATCGGGTCGGGTCTATCGGGTTTTGAAAAAGTAAAAACTAACCCGCAACCCGACCCTATAAGGAATCGGGTCTATCAGGTTCGGGTCTATCGGGTTATCGAGTTAGGTTTATCGGGTTATCGGGTTGCTTGTTACGAAAAATAAAATAAAACTAATAATAAAATATTCCTAATATTATTGATGACAACTTCATAAACCCATAAACCCATAAGAAAAACATGTGAAAAAAAATAATCTTTGTCACAACCTCATAAACTCATACAGTAATAGAAACATGTTAAAAGACAATCTTAGCCACAGTTCATAAACACGATTATAATCACTTAAACACAGTTCATAACTTTGTGCTTCATAGACAGTAACAAATTATCAAAATAATTGTTTTGAGTTAAATATGTTAAACAATGAATAACCAACACATTAGTTGGTCTACCTCACTGGTCCCTTCTCATTTCAAGCGGCATGCCACCACAAGATCAGTTTCCACAGATTACAATTAGATTTTTTTTACCACAAGAAGTTTCATATATAAACAAGGTTACAAGGGATAGATAATGCTTTGCAAATGTAAACATATATTTGAAGACAGAAACATAAGTAACAAAGTGTAACAAGGAGTTGGAAGTGTTGTATGTTAAAAAAAAATGTCATGTGTTAATAAACAAAAGCTTTTGTTCAAAAAATAAAAATGTGTTAATAGGTTATTAATCTTATTGGGTTTATCGGGTTGACCCGATAACCCGATAAGAAATTAACTAAGACCATAACCCGACCCTATTAGGTTATCGGGTCTATCGGGTTGACCCGATAAACCCGATAAGCTAAGTTAGACCCGAATCAACCCGACCCTATAAGGTCTTATTGGGTCGGGTTCGGGTCGGGTCAACCCATTTGACACCCCTATGTATGAGTGTTCTATAATTTGAGTAATAGAAGGTGATTGTTTTTAGTTAAGTTATCAGGTTTGTTATAAGAAAAATATGGTGATGTGACATAACCTTTTTCTATAACGCGAGCCCTATTGCTCTTGGACACAATATGTTCTTAAAGAAAAACACAATCTAATCTTTTCATTAAACCCAAATTTTAATTTGAATCAACAAAAAATACAAAACTGATCTCAATCAGCTAAACCAAATCAATAACTCAAAATCCACGACTGCTATTCAGGTGTTGATCAATTATCTAAATCATAATTGTTCTATTACAATAATCAGACTGAATCAAAGATCAAGATGATCTAAACAAATTAGGGTTACAAATATGTAAGAGAGAGGGAGAGGGAGAGAGAGAGAGAGAGAGAGAGAGAGAGAAGGAAAGAGAGAGGGAGGGGAGAGAGAGAGAGAGAGAGAGAGAGAGAGAGAGAGAGAGAGAGAGAGAGAGAGAGAGAGGGACAGAGAGAGAGAGAGAGAGAGTGAGAGAGGGAGAGAGGGAGAGAGAGGGAGAGAGGGAGAGGGAGAGGGAGAGGGAGAGGAAGAGAGAGAGGGAGAGGGAGAGAGAGAGGAAGAGAGGAAGAGAAGGGGGAGAGTAAGAGAGGAAGAGGGAAAGGGAAGGGGGAGAGGGGAGGAGGGAGGAAGTGGGATGGGGAGAGGGGAAGAGGGGAGAGGAAGAGGGGATAGGGAGAGGGGAGAGGAGGGAGAGGGGAGTGAGGAGAGAGAGGGGGGAGGGAGGTGGGAGAGGGGGGAGGGGGGAGGGAGGGGAGAGGAGGGGGAGAGAGAAGGGAGGAGAGAGAAGAGAGAGAGAGAGAGAGAGAGAGAGAGAGAGAGAGAGAGAGAGAGAGAGAGAGAGAGAGAGAGATAGAGAGAGAGAGAGAAGGAGAGAGAGAGAGAGAGATAGAGAGAGAAAGGGAGGGCGGGAGGGAGGAGGAAGGGAGGGCGGGAGACAGAAGGCCGGGTAGGAGAGGAAGGAGCGCAATCCGCTCGGGCTCGCGCCTCGCGGGTAGCACCGTGCGCCCTGTGCGCGCGCTTGGGCCTCTGGCGGGGTGAGATCTCGCGCTTGATTGACCGCCGCGCGATCCGGTCGCGCGTCGCTCGTCGCGCTCTCTCTCGCTCCATCTCGCTCGCTCGCTCGCTCCGCGTCTCTCAGTCTCCTCTCGCTCTCGGGCTCGCGACAAGAGCCGCGCCTCCCACTTCTCGGCCTCGCAACCTCCCACAGCGATATTGCCCCCTATCGCAACATCCCTTGCGACCAAGAGGGAATCCAGATATGGCACAAACACCCCCTTCATCTTTCTAGCTTCTATCAACTTGAGCCCAAAGCTAGAACTGAAAAGGTAACAAATGACACAATCAATCCTTGAAGATTTGTTTACCAAGAATGGGACTATATTTCAACATCTCCCCTTAGTCTCAACCTAGTAAACATCAATCATACCAAATTTTTCAACAAAAAACTTGTGTTGCAATGTATCTAACCCCTTGGCTAAGATATCTGCAATTTGATTTACAGATTCTACTTTTACAGTCTTAACAACACCTTAAAATATTTTCTCTTACAAAATGTAAGTCTGTTTCAAGATGTTTAGTTCTTTCATGGAAAACTGGGTTGACAGCTATCTTAATAGCAGAATTACTGTCACAGTGAAGAGAAACAGGTAAGAGATTTTCAATGTTTAAATCTTTTAAGATTTTTAAAATCTAAATTACTTCATTGGTAACTAAAGCAAGAGCTCTATACTCTGCTTTAGTTAATGATTTAGAAAGAGTGTTTTGCTTCTTGCTTTTCCAAGAAACAAGAGAATTATTTAGAAAAACATAATATCCAGTTACTGATCTTCTTGTAACAACACATTTAGCCCAATCAGCATCAGAATAAGCATTTAGAAACATACCAGAATTCTTGACAATGTGAATGCCCAGACCTGGACAAATTTTAAGATATCTTAATATCTTGAAAGCAATCTTAAGATGAGATTTTAATGAAGAATGCATAAATTGACTCAAACAATGCACAACATAAAAAATATCAAGTCTAGTATTAGTCAAGCAAATTAACTTTCCCATCAGCTTTTGATAATCAGTAATATTATCAAGAATAGTATCATTTTCAGTAGCTTTATTAGAAATAAAAATCTTAGACATCAAAGGAGTTTTAGCAGGTTTACATGCAAGCATACCATACTCAGCATACCATACTCAGATACCATACTCAAGAACATATTTTCTTTGATTAAGGCAGATACCTTTACTAGTATCAATAACCTCAATACCAACAAAATATTGAGTTTACTCAAGTCTTTTTATCATAAATTTAGACTTTAGGTAAACCTTAAATTTTTCAATCTCAGAAATGTTGTTACCAGTTATGATAATATCATACACATAAACAAGTAAGGCAAGAAAAACACCCTTATCAGACTTAGTATAAAGAGAATAGTCAGATTTACTTTGACTAAAACCATTTTCAATTGAAGTAGAAGTCAGCTTAGCATTATACTGTCTAGGTGCTTGTTTTAAACCATATAAAGATTTCTTAAGCCTGCACACTTTATTTCTTGAAGGAAAATAACCTTCCGGTGGTTTTATGTAAACAGTTTCAACCAAATCACCATATAAGAAAGCATTACACATCAAGTTGAAACACAGGCCAAGAATTAGAAATAGCAACATTTAACAAACATCTGACAGTTACCATTTTAGCAACAAAAGAAAAAGTCTCCTCATAATTAGTCCCTTCCTTTTGACCAAACCCTTGAGCAACAAGTCTAGCTTTATATCTGTCAATTTCACCACTAGACCTATATTTGATCTTAAAGATTCATTTACTTCCTATGGTCTTTCTATCTTTGGGCAAATCCACAATCTCCCATTTCTTAATTCATAGCATCAGTCCAATGAGAAAATTTAAAGGCTTCTAAAAAAGACTTTGGCTCACCGTTTTTATTAAGTTGAGTTATAAAATAGTAATTTTCAGTATTAAGTTTTGAATAACCAACATATTTTTCAAGACTATATTTAACTTTGGATTCAACAACAAAATCATTATAATTGTTAGGAAACACACTTTGCCTTGAAGATCTTCTTACAGTTTGAGTATCCTGAGTTGAAGTACTTGGATGTTGATCCAAATTACCCTTAGAAAAAATATTTTCTTCAAGTGTGGTTACCTTCTCATTTTGTGTAGAAAAGATGTCTTCACTACTATTAGCATCATTCCCTGAATTATCATGGAAATCAGTAGTGTTCACATCTCCACCAGACACAGAAGAGTGGCTACTATCACTCTATGACTTATTATCATTATTCAGATTAGGGTCTACTCTCTCATCATCACTGGGCATCTCAGGATATTCACCATCAAAAAATTATATGATTAATATCTTGAAAAACATTTGTAGTATCATTTTTTTCAGTAACAGAATCCTTAAAAGGAAAAATATTCTCAAAAAACTTAACATCTCTTGAAAAAATAAACTGATGCTTATCAAGACTATATATCCTATACCCTTTTCTAAAATTAGAATACCCTATCATAACACACTTTTCAGACCTACTACCAAACTTGTCATTATCATTGACAATAGTAGCAAAGCACAAACAACCAAACATTCTTAAGTGAGATAGAGTAGGACATTTTTTATATATCATCTCATAAGAAGATTTTTCATTTAGCATAGAAGAAAGGAGTCTGTTAATAAGATAGGTAGCAGTTAGAATACACTCAGTCCACATCTCTAAAAGAATTCTCCCTTGAAACATAAGGGATCTAGCAACATTTAGCAGATGCATATGTTTTCTCTCAGCAATTTCATTTTGTTGAGGAGTGTAAGCACAAGAAGTTTGGTGTATAATCCCTTTATCAGCATAAAATCTATGAATAGTTTGATTAATGAATTCAGTTCTATTGCCACTTCTAAAAACTTTAATTTTCCTTTTAAACTGATTTTCAATCAAGTTATAGAAAACAGTTATAAAATGTGGAAACTCATCTTTTGATTTAATCAAATACACCCAAACAACCTTTGTGTAAGTATTCACAACAGTCAAAAAATATTTGAACCCTTCAGAACTAGTAACCTTATAAGGCTCCCATAAGAATAAATGCACAAGATCACCCAGAAACTTAAAAGTATGATCACTTAAAGGAAAATGTTCTCTAGTCTGCTTAGCCCTTTGGCATATTTCACAATAAACATTTTCATCCTTATTATCAAACTGTAAAGATTCTTTTAACACATTTAGAAGAGGCTCTGCCGGATGACCAAGCCTACAGTGCCAATCATGCTCAGATAGATAACATTGGTATATAAAAGCACTATTATTACTTTTAATACTGTTAGATATGAGTAAAAGACTCGGTCACCCCGTATATTTATTATTTATAATAGTTCGTAGTTTAATAGTTAATCGTATGTCTTTCGGTTTTATGCCGGGTACTAATACCCGGTATTTTGTAAGAACTATATAAGCCTCTTCCAACTTTGGAAGAGGCAAGCTAGTCATTATTTCCTTTTCATAGAAACACATTTTCTCTCACTAGAAAAACTCTCTCAAGTGTTTCTCTCTCTAGAAACTAGCCAAATCCAAGAATCATCACCCGTGTTATGAATTAAACGATCCTACAATTGGTACCAGAGCCTAGTTGGATTCGTGATTGATTCGTGTGGTTAATACAAGATCAAATTCGTGGCTTATTTTTGATGAAAAATACCCACGGCTCAAATTTATTTTTGAGTTTGTTTGTTTGTTAATCTTGTTCTTCACTTGTTTCCATGAGCTACACAAGCCTCTAGTTCGAAATCCAAGCTCAAAAGGTTTGATTTTCTTTCTTGTTCTAGGTGGCGGTTTGGGTTGGTTTTAATGATCCACAAGGAAAATCGTGTTAGTGATTGATTAATCATCTCCTTCCATGTTATTTATAAGCATTATAGCTTATTTACGTGGGTAAAAAGCTTATTTATAAGCATTATAGCTTATGTTCTTCGTGGTGGGTTGATTATTAAATTATTGTTCTAAGAGGCGAGTTGACAGAAAGGACAGACAAGATCCACGTTTTAAGGAAAAGGTAAACGGCGAGTTGACCAGGTCAAAGGCGAGTTGAGTTAAAAATTAGATTTTATTTTCGGCGATTTGCTATAAAAGGTTGACGGCGAGTTGCCAAAAATCTGTGGCGAGTTGGTGTTTGTGTGGCGGGTTGACAGGTTGCCAAGGCGGTTTGAATATAATATTGGCCAAATACAATCGTTACTCTGCCCAATTTCAAAATCCACGGCGAGTTGAATAAAAAAAATTAAGACGACGAGTTAACAAAAGACACGACGAGTTGCTAAAACGGCGAGTTGCTAAAACGGCGAGTTGCTAAAACGGCGAGTTGCTAAAACGGCGAGTTGCTAAAACGGCGAGTTGCTAGCGAGTTAGTCAGACTAGGCAGCGGTTTGGTTATTTTAAATATACGGCGAGTTGGCCTGTTAGGCAGCGGTTTGCTCAATCAATAGGAGGCGGTTTGGTTGATTTCAAAGCGGCGGGTTGATAGAAACATATACGCAGCGGTTTGATTAAAAAAAAAAATTAAGTAATTTGTAACATATACGCAGCGGTATCCAGACGACACCCCTTTTAGCGACACTTTTTGGCGAAAAAATTAATTAATTTGTAATCTTTTTTCTATAGCCTTTTTAGCTTATTTTTACATCAAATTCAAATTTTGGTAATAGGGTAAAATTTATTTTTTATAATCCAATTGCGCCAAATTTCTAACAAATCAACAAACCAAATACCACAACCAATTATTCATTTACGGTTTTTTCTATTGATTTTGTAAAATCCCGGTAAACTTCTTATCGGTTTAAATCTTAGACTTGTAAAATCCCGTAAACGTCAATTGCATTCATAACCAATACATCAAGATGTCTAATATGTCAGAAGATATTTAGTATGCCGGTTCTGATGCACGCCCACCAATGCTTGACAGAACAGATTTTGAATCTTGGCAACAACGCGCAGTCGTTGTATTGTCTGGGAAAAGATAATGGAGAGAACATTATGAAATCGTGATTCCCTGAAGGCCATTTCATATGGGAACGTTCATAACAAACTCCTGCTGACGATGCTGAAGATGCTGAAGAAACTGAGGGTGCACTATTCAACTAGGCCAGAACGTGCTAGAGTCTTTACACAGGACCTTTCTGCCAAAAGAAAAGGAAAGGTATAAAGCCTGACATTGCAGCTCGAATATCACTTCAAGGTATACCAAAAGACAGCTACACACTCAGCAACCATTCACAGACGCCAAAGACATTTGGGGACAATGTGAAGATGATTCTGGAAGGATCTGAGTTAACAAAGATGACAGGGAATCACAATTATACCGATGAATTTGAACGCTTCTGTCCAAAATCAAAGGAGAGACCAATTCATTTTACATGTTAGGTTTTCGAGCTCATTAATGACATGAGAAACATCAAGATGACCATGTCCAGAATGCAACTTAACTCTAAGTTTATGAACAACATGTTACCTGAATGGAGCAGATTCATTACAGAAGTCAAACTTAACAGAGGTTTGAAAGAGTCTAACTTTGATCAGTTTGTATGCCAACTTTGAAAGCAACATGAGGTACATTGCAAATGAGGAACAAATAAGAAGGAAGGTTCATTCAACCTACTGATGACCCCTTGGCACTAGTGACTAATGCATCAAATCAGAAGTATCCAACACAATCATCTGAGTCTCCACAATCCTCAAATCAACCATCAATTGTTGATAACTGTCAAATGGACACAGGAAGCACGAACGGATAACTTGATTGAAAGCCTAACCAACACACTTGCCCTCCTCAATCAATCATTCAAAGCACATCTTCCTCAAACGAACAATCAACTCCGAACTTCCTCAAACGCAAGGAACAATGCTACAGTTCAAGACGGCAGAGTTGTTGTTCAGGATGTTCGAGGTAGATACAATGCGAATAATCAAGGAAGACCATTTTAGAGGAACAATGCAAGAGAAGTTGTTGGAACTGGGAATGTGGGAGGTCAGAATATATTGGACACATTGAATCCTGGTCAAGCTAACCCATTACTTGCTTAAACACTGCAAAGGAATCGGGCACATAGCACGAGAATGTCCACAACCAAAGCGTCCTCAGGATTCAGACTACTTCAAAGACAAGATGCTGCTTATGAATGCTCATGAGAATGGTGTTGTACTGGATGAAAGCATTTGTTGTTTCTTGCAGGAGAACAGGTCACCAATTTTGAGGACATGTTCTTTGAAGGCTGATCAATGCGATGCATTCCGACTCTGTGTTTGATGAGGCCTCCACCACAAAACAGACCATGTTCATGGTAAATCTTTCATCTGAAGATCCAATCTACGATTAAGCCGGGCCATCATATGACTCGAATACTCCTTTGGAGTAAAGATCATGATACCTTTGTAGATCATATGGACAAGAAAAGATATCATAAGTACACGAGACGCAAAGCGATGTACAACAAGACTACGTTGTTGACTCTGATGCGGACGATTTATGAGTGATTAGTAATATTATTCCGTATGATCAGTATGTGGAAGACAACGAAGAACATGTTGTACAAAGTAATGTATCTTCTGTACGAAATGATGCATTGATGTCAATTCTCGATGAAATGCATGAACAGGGTGTCCAAAGTATGTCAACAAGTAAGCAGGTTAAAGTAGTTAATGACACATTGACTTCTGAACTTGCGAGATATAAGGAATTGGTCGGGGTGTATGAATAACGGGCCTAAAAGTTTGAATTAACTGATAGAAACGAAAGATTGATGAACAAATAAGAATAAATTATCTCTGAACCAAAATCGAAAAGAAACTCTTTAAAATCGGAACGTCCATTCAGCACAATTGCAACTTCGTATCTAACTCTTAACCCTCATAAGATAGTGAAGGAAGAAGCGATCATTTTGAAAAGGATTTTAAACAAAATGAAGACAAATTCCTTGAATGAGTTTTAGACATTACAAGGCTAAAAGAAAAGGTTTGAAGAGAGATTATACAAACAAGATCAATCTGTAACAAACGGTTTCACATGATATTAAAACCAAAATCGTTTTTATGATGAAAAGAACAAGGTATAGCGATAGGCTAAAAAAACCCCTTAATGTCTCACATCGTGCTAGCAAGTTCAACCAGCCCTCTATAATGGTCATATTAGTCGTGTCCAATCATGCACGACCTGTAGACATGAACTTTTAGAGGATCTCGTGAGATATCTGAGATAACTAGGACAAGAAAGGCTTGAAAATGAAAAGCCCTCTAAGTGTGGAAAAAAATTAGGATTGCCCCCCCTAGATTACTCGAAAGATCGCTTCTTGCAAACCTTTGCTCAAAAGAAATCTGACCCCAGAACAGATATTTTGGTCCATAGATAATAATGACAGGAAAAAGGCTAAGACCTCAGTTCCAAAACCACTTTCAGCATTGACAGTGTATCCACCCAATACTCCCTGCAAGCCTTTGTCCCCAGATTTCTTCCAACTAAAAGTCAAGTGAAGGATTAATCTTTATGTTAACTCACACAACGTTTTAAATTGACGGAATTTGACAAAACTTGCAAAAAGAGAATCAACCCCCAACAGGTGTTACAGAAGGGGAAGAGGTTTTGAACAAACAAAAAGATGTTACCTCACTGAAGTTATTCCATTTTCAAACTCTTAAAGAACACTTTGCAGGAGTTCAAACGACCCTCTTTAAAGAAGTTAAAGTAATGGAAGAAATTTTTGATCAAATGTCAGATGAGGTGGATCAGAATGTCGTGGACAAGCAATGTGCTGAAATTGTAAAGAAAAACCTTCTCATTGAAAATGAGAATCTGATTGCTAATTGTTTGTCGAATCAACTGTTGTTTGATGTGGAAAAATCACGTTGTCTAGATCTTGAAGCTGAGATGTCTAAAGTTCAATAAATGAGTCTATATTTCAAAACTTGAAAGGGAAAACATAAATTTGCAATTAAAGTATCAACATCTTCAAGAAAGTTTTGATAATAACAAATCACAAACATCACAGGAAGCTCCTGATTTTAACTCATTCTTTAAGATCAAGAATCTGGAACATCAGATTCAAGAAAAGGACAACGTGATTAGAGACTTGAAAGTTCTAGTCTCTAATGTGAATGACAGAAGATGTGAGCCTTATAATGCTAACGATGTCACTGCTCTTATTGAACAAAATGAATGCGTTAGAGTAGAACTAGAAGAGGTGAAGCAGCATTACAAGGAATTGTTTGAGTCTATTCATATCACGCGTGCTTCCACTAATGAAAAGACATCTTCCTTGTTAACACAGATTGAGGATCTAAAGGCTCAATTAGAAGGCAATTTGAAAGTTGCCGCTAGAAGTTCTGTCAAAACAAAAGTTCTTGCTCCTGGTATGTATGCCATAGATGTAGAACCAATCCCTCCTCGCCTTAAGAACAATAGGAATGCTCATTTAACCTATATCAACCATCTTAAGGAGAGTGTAGAAACAGTTAGGGAGATTGTAGAGGAAGCTAGAGTAGTTAAACCACTAGATAATGTACTTAACTATGCTTGTCAATACACTAAGCTTTCTCAGGAATTGGTAGAATATGTTATTGGCACTTGCCCAAAAGAATTCACCGAAAGAGATAGCAAGGCTCCTTCCATCCCTTTAACTAGGAAAAAGCAAGTTACTTTTACTAATAACACACAGAAACATGGAGTGCACCAGAAAGTTCAACAGTCTAATGTCCAGGTGATTCCTTCTACAGGAGTAAGCAGTTCCACTCGTGCATGCGGATCAAAGCCTAGAAGCAATACAAAGAACAATAGGATCCTGCCAGCTAAGAGTGTGAATAACAAGAAAGTAGAAGACCATCCTAGAACAAATAAGTCTGTTTGGACAAAAGTGAATCGAGTTGATTCTAGCATTAGCTCTAAGCATGTTGTAATTAATTCGAATTCTGAATCTGTGTGCAAAACGTGTAACAAACGTTTGAATTCTGCAAATCATGAAATGTGTGTTGTTAATATTTTGAGCTCTGTGAATGCTACCCCCACTGTTAAAATTGTCTTGAATAAAGGGAAGCAGATTTGGAAACCAAAAGGCAAACTGTCTGATAACAGTTTGAACAAGACCAAGCAGATTTGGCAACCAAAAGGCAAACTGTTTGATAACAGTTTGAAGAAGACCAAGCAGGTTTGGAAAGCAACGGGCAAACTATTTGCTAATGTTGGTTATCAATGGAGACCCATAGGAAAGAAATTCACCTCAGGAAAACTTAATTGTGGTTATCAATGGAGACCCACAGGAAAGAAATTTGCCTTAGGAGAACTGTGCCCTTTAACTAGGCTTCCTGTGACATGTACTACTATGTCAGCTAACCAACAGGACCCCAACACAAATTGGGGATCCGAAATTCTAAACCCTCCAAATTCGATTGTTTTCAAATGCAGGTGGTACAGATCATCCTTTGGTATCTGGACTCAGGCTGTTCAAAACTCGATTTAGAGGAATAAATGGCTCCTGTACGCATCAGTTCAGGACCCGAGCCTAAAATGATGTTTGGACAAAACAGTTCAAGCCTCGTTCTTCATCAAATGATGTTTGGACAAAACAGTTCAAGCCTCGTTCTTCATCAAATGATGTTTGAACAACACGGTTCAAACCTCGTTCCTTAATGTCAAATGGCGTCTGCTGGCATCTCTTCAAGCCCCGTTCCTTAAAGATAAGAAAGGTGTACGCTTCAGTGCGCTTTATCTTCAACAGAAGAGAAATCTTCTTGTTCTTGATCATTCTCATCAACAAGTTTCATATTTTTTCCATGCTCGTTCAGTCGTTAAGTGGATCAACGTAGATCAGATGATATTCTAATTCACTAGATCAAAAATGGCAATCACATATGCAATTTTTGAAGGGGAGAATAGTGAATCTAATGTGATCAACACGGTTAAACTAGGTCTCTCAATGTGTATGAAACGATCGAATGTGAAAGAGATGTGAAAAAGAAGAGATGAACAAATCCTTCATTGCTAGGAGTGGTTACAGATTGGAAAGGGAAACCTTCTCTTGGATCTACAGAAGTTGCAAAAGAATCCTATCTTCTGCATTTCAGTTGATATTCGTCAGAACACAAACTTTGTTAGGGCATTCACTACATCAGCAAATGTCCCTTCTATCTATATTCAGCTATTCTGGAATACTCTGACTCATGATGCAAAGACTGGGGTTTATAGCTTTCAAGTCAATGAGCACTGGCTTACTCTGAGTGCTGATCTTCTTCGGAAGGCCTTAAATGTCACTCCTGCAGACTCAGCTCACCCATTCGAGTCACCTCCAGCTGGTAAAACGGACATAACATTCACAAGGAGAAGAGTTCCTTCAAACTGTTTTGATGAAGATGGAAGATCATCGGCTCTGAACCTCATATGGAATGTATGATGGAACATGTCTTATTACAGGACTCAATTAGCTTGGAAGTTTCTCAGGCATATGGTCAAGCACATGTTAACAGAGTGGCTATCCGTGAACCTGCTCCATAGACCACCAGAAAACTCCCAGTAGTTGAAGTTAAGGGGAAAGGCAGTGCTACAGATGTACAAGCTGGCAAAGTCCACTCGTTTTGAACTGCATAAGCCAAAGAAAACAACGTACCAAGGATTAATGCAATCTCCAAAAGGTGGATTATAGCATCTCAGGATGGAACTATTGGACCTTCTGTACATCCTGAGGATGCTACATCCACAAAGATGGTTTGTGAAACTCTATCTCATGCAGATGCTGAATCTGGTGGCGATTCAGAAAAGGTTGGATCAAACTATAAACAAAGTCATGTGGCTCTTGCTAGACCAAACCTGAGCAAGTATGATGTTCTCTTGCTACATATTACCCTAAGGAAACATGAAAGCTTGAAAGCATACTTCTAAGGAACATGCCACTGGAGAATCCACCGAGCTCATCCAGAACCCTTTCATCAATGAAGAATCTTGAGGATTCATGAGTGGGAAGCAGATGATGAAGAAATGGCTCCTGTACGCATCAGTTCAGGACCCGATCCTATCATGATGACCCCTGGATAACTCAATTCAGGGCTCGCCCCATCGCCTATCCCTGCAACTACATTCTACAACAGATAAAGATCTGAGATTTATTCCAACCGATATCGAAGAAACTTTGATCAATCTACAGATAGCTGAAACCAGTCCCAAGCGGCTACTATAGTTAAACACTTCAATTGTTTCTACAAATACATCTGTTTTCTACAACGATTGCTCAATGATGCACCTTCTACAAGTCATCACGTCATCCTCACAAGTCATCCTCCATCCTTTCCTCAAGGTGTGCAGCTGGACCAACCTACGAAGAAACCTCAATTACTCGAAGCTGACCCTCGTTCCCTCAGTTAAACCTGTTTGCAGGAGAACCTAGATCTTTACAGTCAACATCAGGGGAGGTTTAGTTTAACTGAACCACCAAGTTACTCACCACCATAATCATCTCAGAAGATGACTCAAAGATCACCCTCTGATAACATCGTTGGCATCCCTCTCGTCCTGTATCTATCTAGCAGAAAACAGTTAGCAATCTGATCATTGTGGGTCTGTTCCATACAGAACTGTCCAATATCGAACTTCAAAAACTTCAAAATGGTTGTGATTAGAAGACTGCTGGTTTTCAAGCCATGCAAGATGGAAATTCACGAATTTGATCGACTGAAGTTTGGGAATTAGTACCTTCGCCCAATCTATTTATGAGTTTCGCTCTTAAGTGGATCTACGTAAGTGAAGCTTGTATGAATATGGTGATGTTATTGAAAAACAAAGCTCGGTTAGTTGCAAAGGGATATCATCAGGAGGAAGGTATTGATTTTGAAGAATCGTTTGCTCCAGTTGCACGGATAGAGGCCATCAAAATATTCATTGCCAATGCTGCAACCAAGAATGTAATCATTTACCATATCGATGTCAAAACTACTGCTTTTTCTAGAATGGTGATCTCAAGAAGAGTCTTTGGAACACACACACAGCCTAAAGGTTTGAAGACCAGATAATCCTACCGCACGTTTATCGTAAAAGAAGGCTCTTTAATGGGCCTAAAGAGCAGGCACCAAGGGCGTGGAATGAAAAACACTATCAAAGTTCCTTTTGGACCAACAATTTCTTCAGGGCCGGATCCTACGTTATTACACACGCAAAATCAGGCAAACATATTCCTACTGTTCAATATACGTGAAGAACATCATTTTTGCTCAACAGATCATAATGCGTGTCACATAATTTCAAATAAATGATGCTCTAATTTTTAAGATGTAATGATGGGACAAATGTCGTTTTTCTTAGGACTACAAGTTTCTCAAAGTCCTAGAGGCATCTTTATTAACCAAGCAAAATATGCTCTCGAAACCTTAAAGAAATATGGAATGGATCTCTCTGACCCTGTCGATACACCAATGGTGGATCGATTGAAACTGGATGAGGATCTCATGGGGATTCCAGTTGACCAAACTCGATTTAGAGGAATGGTTGGCTCCCTAATGTACCTTACAGCCAGTAGACCAGACCTTGTATTCGTTGTGTGCATGTGTGCTAGATATCAGGCTAAGCCTACCAAAAAGCACCTTGAAGCAATCAAACGTATCTTTCGGTACCTAAAAGGAACCATTAACATGGGTCTTTGGTATCCGAAGGACAATGCTATGTCACTAACAGCTTATGCAGATGCGGATCATGCGGGATGTCAGGATTCGAGAAGAAGTACATCGGGAAGTGCTCAGTTTCTTGGAGATAGATTGGTTAGCTGGTCATCAAAGAAGCAAAGAAGCACGGCCATCTCAACAACAGAGGCGGAATACATTGCAATGTCTGGATGCTGTGCTCAAATCCTTTGGATGAGATCTCAGCTAAAAGACTACGGCTTTCTGTTCAATAAGATTCCTCTGTACTGTGATAACAAAAGTGCCATTGTCTTTTAAGCTGCAACAATGTCCAGCACAGCACGATCTAAGCACATCGACGTATCGAACACCATTACATTCGAGAGCAAGGAAAATGTAGTGGTTTTGAACTCTACTTCTGTAAACAAACTATCAACTGGCAGATAACCTTACAAAATCTTTACCAGAGAGCGTTCGAATTTCAACTCCTACTACTTTGGATTAAGAGTTTAACCCCCTGAAACCCTCAAATACCTTCAAGAAGGAGAGGATGAGTAAATTAAGTGTCCTATTGTATCCTTTGTACATAAGTACATAAAAATAGACTTGGTAAATATTTTTAAACCATTTGGAATTCCAAAATGGTTGCAATACTTAAATTGCAACCCCGGTTCTCATTTGAAGGAAAGATTGTCGTCTGAAAGACAACTATTCCTAACAACGGGTAATTAATTTTCACTCGGGCATGGATTACTTTATATCCATGTAATTTGGGATAATGTACGTTCAGTGCATCTTTTTCTTAATTCGGAGAGAAGGTCCTTCTATTTGATAACCAAAATAATTTTTCATAAATGATTCTTCAAAATTAATTTGTGTAACCACGTGTTAAAAGTGTGTTTCAAATCAATCCGACAATTTGACACTCAATCTAGTGACGACAGCTCTTTTAATAGAAACGATCATCGATTGAGGGGAGAGTGTTGTTCAAATTTAATGTCTGGGTGCCGATTGGAAAATGTAACCGGGTCTTGGAGAGACAAAAGAAGCTAAGGAACCAAATCTTCAGAGCTCTCACTGCATCAGCTGATGTTCCTTCTAGCGTTACAAAGACAACTGATACAACATCAACACTTCAACCACCACGACCTCCACTACAAACCTACAGTTCATCGAGATATTTGGTAGAAAGTTAAAGATCTGAAGAAACTTCAGAAATCTCGAATGCTTCATTAGTGGAAGGCTCAGAGATATTGGCTACTGTCTAATCAAGAGAAGTGAATGATTTTATCATTCCAGCATTAAGGTCAATATCATCGGTAATGAAACATACATCTCGTACATTAGATGTTATGTGTCAGTCTATGAATTTTTCATGAGTTTTTCATTAAACTTAAAAAAAACAGGTTTTTGAGTTTAACGAAAAAATCTTTCAAAATTATCATATCTGACACTAACACATACCCTCAACGATTGAGGGGGAGCATTAATATGTTCCAAACATGGCTTGTGAATAATTGGCACACTTTTCTCCTAATTTTTTATAACATATTTAATTCATTTGATATCCAAAATGTCAAATGATTTGAAATTTTTGATAAGGGGAGAAAATGTGATTAAAATATGTAATGTGATCATATTACTCAAGTGTATACTCCACCCCCATGTGCTAAACATTTTCGAATACCGATGCACATGTTGAGGGGGAGCTTTTCTGAAATGCAAAAACAATCGGGTACTAAACACTTTGATAGTTATATCATAAGTACCTGATTGAGTTTTTCAATAGTGATTTTATGGCAAGGTGAACTGTACCAAAAGACTGACCATGTATTTACTTTTATCGAAGTTATAAGGATGGTAAGGTTAGGTACTCGTTCCTATGATCCTGCCAGAACCGGAGGGATCTACCCAGGGACAATCCACTAGTTAGTACATAAGTCCTTAGGTATGATTAAAAGGAGTAAATGTGAGAACAAGGGAATAGTGCCGACTGAGATGGAGCTAGTACTGGAATATACCCAACAAGGTGCTAGTCATGAAGTCTCGGTAAGCACTGAAGGGGTTGAAGAATGAAAAAGAATTGTACGGATAAAGGGTGTAAAGAAAGAAGCCCTCCATACTCTTAGGCAGAAACCGGGTCAATACATATGCTGTCAGAATCACAAGTTGATTGCTGACATTGAAGACGACATCATGGACCCAGTGATGCAATGCACAACCCTTCCCAGCCATTCGAGTTTCTCTACAAACTTGTCTCATTTCTCACGGAGACTAAACATGCAATCTACTGTCCTCACTCACTCCGAGTAAGTCGTATTGAAAAGTGGTAGCAGCTCCAGCTCCGATCCCATAATATCGAAGCGCACTTTTCGAGTCTAGAGCCAAGAGATACATCAAATAATCCTCGTTAGGACACATTCCATTATCTTGTCTTTCACACATTGTGAAACAAGTTTCTCTTAAGAGTATCTAACCATTTATCCTTGTTGATATTGCCAGAACATCCGAGTGATACGAAGGTATTCACTATGAAGATGGAAATCCTGCTAGAGCCTACATCAAACAAGCTCTAGGTAGGTGACTTGTGCGTTTCTACAAGAATCAAACTTGTGTCAACTGAAAAAAACGATGGTGCGATTCAACGTGAATCAAAACTTGTTCCAGCATAAAATTGACGGTTTAATTGAACATTTGGACACCAATCAAAACTATCGAAGTATTACAAAATATTTTCATAATTAACACTTAGACTAATTTTTCAAATCTAGTTTCTCTTTATTGCTAACTGTTTCATTACATGATCATTTAAAGATGGAGATGAAGATTCCCAGTTCCAGTAATGTCAAGTTAATAACCGAATGCTCAGACACGAACTACACTTGTTATGAAGTTATGAAAGATCTCATAAAGGTGTCAAAGCTTCCCGCAAACTTTGATATCATATTCTTCTTCACAAGTGCACAAGATGGCAATAAATTACTAGATGATGAGAAGATTAAGTTTGCTGATGAATCTCAAGAAAGATCATGATCAATAAAACAAGTCAACTGAACAAGCCTATTGTTATCTAAAGATCACCTACAACTAAGTAATAGATTATAACATGAAGAATCAAAAGACTGCAAGCTGTAAGAGCTTAAGTCAGTGTTTTCAGGGTGGCCTCCCTTAGGGGGAGATTGTTAGATTTAATGAGGTACAAGACTCTGTCACCCTGGGTATATTTTATTGTTTATAATAGTTCGTAAATTAATAGTTAATCGTAGTCTTTCGTTTAAGCCGTGTATTAAATACCCGGGAATTTTTGTAAAAACTATATAAGCCTCTTCCAACTTTGGAAGAGGCAAGCTAGTCAAATCTTTTACACTTTAAAACACATACACTCTCTCTCTAGAATCTATCTCTTGTGTTTCTCTCACTAGAAACTAGCTAAACCACTCGAATCATCACCCGTGTTATGATTTAAACGATCCTACAATATTGATTTCTTAAATGTGACTAAAAGATGCATATGGTCACACTTATTAACACTTTTGGTCACTGTTTGCTTAATTCTTTGTGTGACTAAATATTACAAAAGGCCACACAAACATAAAATTCATGTGGCCATTGGATGAACAATAGTCACACAAAATACACATTTCTTCACTTTAAAGAGCATATGGTCACACTTATTAACACTTTTGGCCACTTTATGCTTAATTGTATGTGACTAAATACCCAAAACAAACATGCTTTGTGTGACTAAATATTACAAAAGGCCACACAAACATAAACTTCATGTGGCCATTGGATTAACAATAGTCACACAAAATACACATTTCTTCACTTTAAAGAGCATATGATCACTTTAAACAGCATATGGTCACACTTATTAACACTTTTGGCCACTTTATGCTTAATTGTATGTGACTAAATACCCAAAACAAACATGCTTTGTGTGACTAAATATTACAAAAGGCCGCACAAACATAAAATTAATGTGGCCATTGGATGATCAATAGTCACACAAAATACAAATTTCTTCACTTTAATCAGCATATGGTCACACTTATTAACACTTTTGGCCACTTTATGCTTAATTGTATGTGACTAAATACCCAAAACAAACATGCTTTGTGTGACTAAATATTACAAAAGGCCACACAAACATAAAAGTAATGTGTCTACTTCATCTCCAACACTTACTCCTTTTGATGAAAGCGATTTTCTACTCTTTGAGGAAGCCGATGCTTTTATAGCAATCAATGATGAACCAGTTTCACCAGTTTTCAATGCTACATACTACGATCCCGAGGGTGACATTCTCATTCTGAGGCACTTCTCAACAGAATCCATTACCTCACCCAAATCAAGGAGATTATTCACTCGAAATTCAAAAAGATCTTAAAGTTGTCGAACCAAAGAAGTCTTTAGTCGAATATGCTACTTCTTATGAACCAAAAGTTGAAATTCCAGAAGTCGAACTTAAAGAGTTACCTCCGCATCTCGAGTATGCGTTTTTAGAGGAAAATAACAAGCTTCCAGTCATAATTTCAAAAGATTTGAGCCAAGATGAAAAGACCTCACTCATTAATGTTTTGAAAAATCAAAAACAAGCAATTGCTTGGAAACTTTCTGATATCCGAGGCATAGATCCAGAGTTTTGCTCTCATAAAATCCTTTTAGAAGATGATTACTTACCTTCAGTCCAACATCAAAGGAGGGTTAACCCTAAAATCCACGACGTCATCAAGAAAGAAGTAGAAAAACTTCTTGACGCGGGATTGATTTATCCAATTTCGGATAGTCCATGGGTTAGTCCAGTCCATTGTGTTCCAAAAAAAGGTGGTATGACCGTTGTCACGAACGAAGAAAATGAGCTGGTGCCTACAAGATTAGTCACGGGATGGAGAGTTTGCATCGATTATCGAAAGTTAAACGAAGCAACTTGTAAAGACCATTTTCCGTTACCATTCATGGACCAAATGTTAGAGCGATTAGCCGGCAACGAGTTTTATTGTTTCTTAGATGGTTTTTCAGGGTATTTTCAAATCCCAATTGATCCTAAAGATCAAGAAAAAATTCTTTCACGTCCCATACGGAACTTTCGCGATACATTGCATGCCATTCGGTTGTGCAATGCTCCCGAAACTTTTCAACGATTCTCAAAAACTTGCCTAACGGTGCATGATCGGCCCTTTCTTCACGACATGATAGAAAAATACGATGAAGTTTTTATGGACGACTTTTTAGTTTTTGAGATATTTTTCCTCGTGTCTGTGCTAATTTAGATAGAATGCTTAAAGGTGTTGAGATTACAATGTTAGCTCCTAAATGGAAAAGAGCCATTTCATGGTTAAAGATGGCTTGTTTTAGGACACAAGATCTCTAGAAAAGGAATTGAAGTCGATAAGGCCAAAGTTGATGTAATTTCTAAGCTTCCTCATCCAACGACCGTCAAAGGAATTCGAAGTTTTCTCGGGCATGCTGGATTCTATCGAAGATTTATCAAAGACTTTTCCAAAATCTCTCGACCCATGACCCATCTCTTAGAAAAGAACACTCCTTTCTTTTTTTTTGGAAGATTGCATTCTTGGCCCTGTCAAACATTGATAAAAGAAAGTTGACCGAAGATCCAATTCTCATTGCTCCAAATTGGGACCAACCTTTTGAAATCATGTGCGATGCAAGTGATTATGCAATCGGTGCGGTTCTAGGGCAGAGAATTGAGAAGCATTTTAGACCAATTCATTACGCAAGTAAGACGATGACTGAAGCAGAAACGAACTATACAACAACCGAAAAAGAAATGCTTGCAGTTGTTTATGCATTTGAGAAGTTTCGAATCTACTTTAATAATGACATGAGTGTTGTTTAACGGATCCACTCGCTTGAAATACCTCTTCAACAAGAAAGACGCCAAAGCAAGATTGCTTTGATGGGTCTTACTTCTTCAAGAATTTGATTTTAAAGTTATCGATATCCTAAGGGAGCAGAAAAACTATGAAGCGATCACTCTCTCGTCTTGAAAACCCTTACGAAAATGTTTTTGATCCAAAAGAGATTACCGAGACTTTCCTCTTGAAACTTTAAATGTTGTGACTTCTCATGATGATCAAAATACCCCGTGGTTTGCCGATATAGCAAATTACCACGCGGGGAATTTTCTTATCAAAGGAATGACGAGTCAACAAAAGAGGAAGTTTTTCAAGGATATAAAGCATTACTTTTGGGATGATCCCTATCTCTTTCGAACATGTGCGGATCAAATCATCCGTAGATGTGTATTTGGCCAAGAAGCTCTTGAAATTCTCAAAGCTTGCCATGAAGGACCTACCGGAGGCTATCATAGTTCTAATATCACAGCTCGAAAAGTATTTGATGCCGGTTTTTATTGGCCTACGATTTATAAGGATGCCTACGAATTGATCAAATCTTGTGATGCATGTCAAAGACAAGGCAAAATCTCTCAACGTGATGAGATGCCTCCCAAATGCAATCCAAGTTTGTGAAATTTTCGATGTTTGGGGTATCGATTTTATGGGACCTTTTCCGTCGTCTAGAGGTAACAAATATATTCTAGTAGCCGTCGACTATCTTTCCAAATGGGTTGAAGCGAAAGCGCTCCCCACCAACGATGCTAGGGTAGTTGTTAAGTTCTTAAAATCCCTTTTCTCCCGATTCGGTGCTCCGAGAGCAATCATAAGCGATCGTGGGACCCATTTTTGTAATGACAAATTTGATAAGGTTATGTCTAAATATGGTGTCACCCATCGTCTTTCGACTCCTTACCATCCTCAAACGAGTGGTCAAGTTGAGTCGATAGAGGTCTCACAAAATAATTTTAGAAAGAACGGTCGGAGAAAACCGGTGCTCAATGGTTCAGACAAAATGAGATGATGCAATTATGGGCTTTTAGACCGATTTTTTTTTTACCCAAGGATCCAATTAGATGTACTCCGTACAAGTTAGTCTATGGAAAAGCGTGTCACTTACCAGTTGAGCTAGGAAACAAGCATATTGGCTCCTCAAGCATGCCAAACTTCGATTTCTAAAGACCGCGGGGCAATCATGACAAGCTTCAGCTTAATGAACTTAGCGAACTTCGTGATCAAGCTTACGAGAATTCACTAATCTACAAGGAGAAGACAAAGAAGCTACACGATTCCAAGATAAAGAACTGAATCTTCAATGTTGGTGATCAAGTCCTTCTTTTCAACTCCCGATTAAAGATTTTCTCCGGAAAGCTCAAGTCCCGTTGGTCCGGACCTTTCACAATCACCAAAGTTTATCCTTATGGCACTGCCAAGTTGTCTCATACCGATGGTTCTAATTTCAAAGTCAACTGCCACCGTCTTAAGCACTACTATGGAGGGGATACACCACCATTGGTTATCCTGGATCTCCAGACTTTCCCTAAGGACAACTAAATTCAGGGATCGAGTCGAGCTTGCGACTCGGTGATCAAAAACAAGCCGCTTCATGGGAGTTCACCCCATGCTTATCCTTTCTATTTCCTTTCTATTTTCCTATCTAATGTGTTGTGTTGAGAGAGGCTTGTTCTCTTTCCGATTATTCGATGTTTGTTGTTTGTTGTGATTTTTGCAGGATTCTCTCAACAAATTCAATGAAGCCTCTCGTGTCCGGTTGATTTGTCCCGTTCTACTCGAGCTTCTCATCCTTTGTGTGACATTAGTGTGGGGAGATCCATATCCTTTCATCATAATCAATTAGCGTTAATCTTTGCATACTTCATAAACGGCTTAGATTTTCGTAGAAACCCGACTTTAAACATTGAGGACAATGTTTCGTTTTAGTTTGGGGAAGGGAATCTATCGATTTGATGTTACTTGCTTATTGTTTTGTTCTCACGTACCCGTTTTCCCACAAAAATAGCAAAAAATTTAAATTTTTAGTTATCATATATATATAAAAAAAAAAAATAATATAAATATAAGTGTTAAGACAAAAATGTAGGTTTTCCGTTGGTAAGAATAAGAAGTAATTTTTGACCCGATCGTACGTGTAGAGTTCTAGCTTTCTTCCTTAACAATTAATGATGATAGTTTGTGCTAGTCTCATGTAGACTTTAAACATGCTAGACTTGAATCGTTAGTAAATGAAGACTTGTGCTAATCTCAAGTAGATTTTAATATGCCAAGTTGGATTTTATATAGGCTAAGTATTTGCAAATATCTTTTTGTGGAGAATAAGAGATGATAGTGTTGTTTACGAATTAGGATGCTAAACAAAGTTTATTTGGAAAACTTAAAGGCTTATAAGAATAACTTGTGATTTTTCTTCCCCGAAGCTCTTAAAATGATTAATTATACGTGTTCTCTTTAATTTTTGCAAATTAGAGTTTTACTCTTAAAAGTCTAATCAACATATTCAGAGAAAAAGCTTTATCGATGATGAGTCAAATATCGTTGGTAAATAAGAATTTTAGTTCGAGTTTATACTTTGGTTTTTTTTTAAATACAAAATTTTTACTATTTGTAACAAAAAATCTCTAATGAGTAGAGAATAAAAAGGATGCAGTTATAAATTCATTAGTGTTAATAATTAATATACAAACTCCATCGCAATAAAGTACATGGGCATTTGTCGGTTCGCTCCCGATGTGACATCGAAAGAAAGGGTGGAGGATGTATATTTAGGGTTGATATCATAATAAGTACGCGAGCTCTTGTCGGAGGCGAGGCCGATGTGTCATCGAAAGAAAAGTGATACCAATTCCTAGCCTAATAAATAGTTATAATAAAGTTGCAAAGTTAGAAAATAAATAGTAAAAGTTTCATTTTCTAAAACCAAGGTATTCTTTTTGAGCTAAGGTTTGCAAAAGTCTACAAGGCTTTTTCATCGGAAGTTCATACGTTTCGGTTAGTATTCTCCGGATGGGGTGTCAAAAGCCTTAGCACTTACCCGATGACGGTGGGATCGCTAGAGAAGAAAGTCATTCATGGGACAAGTGAACCAACGATGTCTTAGCTAAGTAGGTTTTTGTTTGCTTTGAGTTGTGATTCTTCTAAGTGATTAACATATTAGCCCAAAAGGCCCATGTGTAAAGCTTGGTCGGATTTCAACTATCTAATATGTGGATTTAATGGTTTAAATTAATTTGAACACATACACCTAAATATATGATTTATGTCGGGAAGAGGAATTCACAAGTTGTAATTATAAGTAGTCTTAGCATCTTAGTTCGTAATTAGCAGTGATCTTATTTTTAAGCTTAGCATGGGAAAAGTGAAAAATCGGGGATGATGAAGTTATCTTTTAGACACTTAATTGTGCTTTTTGTTCTATGATCCTAAAAGTTACCAATGAGGTAATGAAAACAATACATTATGTCAACACAAATAAGTTGTAGTTAGGTAGTTAATTATCAAGAAAAATCATAAAAAGAGAAAAATCTTAGAAAATGGGAAGTCGGGTGTTTTATAACTTGTGATCTCTTAACTCTCTCAGCAAAAATCTTTGCTACTTTTCAAAGGTTTAGTTTGGGGAAGTTTCGAGATATTTGGTTATAAGGCATGTGATATTGCGTGAGGACACACAATCGTTTAGTTTGGGGAATTTTGATAAGTGTAGAATACACATATCCATTTATGCCTAAAATAACCCAATTAAACCCAAAACAGACCAAAAATGGCAAAAATATGCTTGTATTTGTGTTTTGTGTGTGCAGGTACGGATAAATCAAAAATCACAAGAAAACAGTCAAAATCAAGCAAGCACGGACACGAGAATCAGAAGAGTTCAAAAAGAAGCCAAAGATTCAAAGCCGAAGCCTCAATCAAACCCAGTCAAACAATGGTCAATAAAAGTCAACTTAGCCCATTTCCTTTTATAACAACCACAAGGGCTAGTTTTGCTATAATCGAAAGTTATTTATAACTAGAAAGAGAGGAAAGAAAGAGAAGGACCATTTGTGCAAACTCCCCAAAGTCCAACAGTTTTAACTGTCGAAAAAAGGGCGCGAAATCCTTTTACTATTCACCCGTCGTCCCAAAGTTACCTTTTACTCAAATCAAAGGGGTTTCTCAAATTAAAGGGTGCTTAGGTCAATTCAAGTGATCGTCTACAAGATGGCAGGGAGAGTGAGAAAAGAAAGAGAAGGACTATTTGTGTAATTAACTCAAAGATACAACTGAATTACCCAACTCAGTTAAAAAGAAAAGGCGCCAAAGCCCTAGTTACTGTTCATCTTCTTCTTCGCAATTTACCATGGATAAAACAAGAGGGCTTTCTCAAATTAAGGGCTAAGTACGTCTATTCAAGTAGGCTCAAGTACAATGGCAGGGTTATTAAGGTCAAATCAAGAGATTCATAAGCTCTTTCTCTCTCAAAGGCCACGTCATCAATGGAAGAAGCACAAATAGGTGTGGGTTTTGCACTAAATTCACTCTCACAAGTAGCACAAAGGTGTCACATCAAGGATTGCCAGCTTGGCAATCCGTGTGACTTCCTTGGTTCCAACGAACCTTAATGAAAGATCCATATGATTGGGAAATCGATATCTTGTGTGATGATTTAAAGGGAAGTACTAGGTGCAAGGCAAGAGGGACTAGAAGCTTCATCAGTGGCTATATAAAGCCCTCACTATCACACACAGCAGGATCATCTTTTTCTTTTCTAGTTTTTTTTAAATAGCTTAATTTTTGCTTATTGTAATTTCATTTTAAGAGTAATGTAATTCAGTTTTTATTAATAAAAGTTAGTTTTAAATTGTCATAAGCTCTCATTTCCATTCTAAATTTTCCTCACTTTTACTCATAAAACCTCAATAAGCTTTTATAAGCCCAATTCAGCTCTTCTGAGTCTATAGCTCATGATAGAGCTCAACTAGTCTTAATCATACTGTAATTTCAATATTCAGCTTTAAAAACCTTAATTACCTTTGCATTTTGGATTATTAGCTTATGGAAGGGGGATCTATAAAGGAAGGATCCCCATGGATTTTTACCCTAGCTTATTAATAAGCTAGGGAGCTTGTAGCTGTCTTTTTGGGTACCTCTTGTTGAGCTAGAGGGTTAGTAAGTTTTTCTTTAATTTCTTCATATCTTTAGCTTTAGTTCGTTATTTATACTTTTTATACTTAGTTGCTTATTTGCTTATTACTTATCTGCTTATTGTGTTTTTTATTAATATAATCTTATGATGCTTATCGTTAGTAGTTTACTCTCTGATTTGAGCTTAAATAATGTCTAGATCTAAGGGTTATTTCATTCTGTCATAAACCTTAAAAAATCCAAAAATAAGTAAATAGTTTAAATCTTAGATTAGTAATGATTATTTAGATGCAGTAATTTAGGTTATCAGGTTTGATATAAGCTGTTTAATGATTGGTTATCAAGTATTTGTCATATAGCATTTTCATTTTACAAAGCATTTCAATATCTGTCAAAGTTTGAAATGGGTGTTTGTTTAGGTTCATTTTGACTATTAAAAGTCATAGATTATTGGTGGAATGTTTTTTTACAGTTGATGGTTTGATAAATAAAATATGTTCTTAGAAAGATATTAGAGATTTAGCTTTAAGTAAAATATGATTTTGGGTTATTTGTTTTTCTCAGCACGTAGGGGACGGTTTTTGTTGTAAAATTGATTGCCAAAATTTGTTTTAAAAATCTTGGAGCCTTTGTTTGTAGTTGTATTGTTGTCTATCACACTCACCTTGAGTGGTTATAGGACCAAGTGAAAACTAATTTAGCTAGCTTGCATATGGTCATTTGTGTTTGAAAATTGCTTCAGCTAGTACTAGTTAGTTAGTACTGATGAAATACTTTTATAGGCTATAATTGGCTTTGCTATTGTAGGATTTAGGATCTTAAGTTTTAGCTTAAATTTAGTAGAAATATAGACTTAGCATATATCAGTACTCATTTTATATTTTCAGCTTAATATCTAGCTTTATTTTGCTTTAAAGTCACTTTAAAAAACCTGGAAAGCCAAAAAAAACAGCTGTTTGCCAAAAGTAGTTCTTAGATTGTGATAATAAGCTTAATATACTAGTTTTTATGGCTTAATTAGATATCTAATAAGTAGTTTAATAAGTTCCTTTAAGCTTATAGTCTAGTGAAGCTTTTTAAGAGTTTTAGCTTAATTGATTTTTGTGCTAAATGGCTTATTTCATGAGTTTGCTTAATTCATGATCAATTTCAGTTGTTAAAAGTACTTTTGCTTAGATTTCTTATGCATTTTTAGATTAAACATTTCATAAGTCATACCTTAAAAAATCCTTCTTTTTTTACCTTTTTTTCTTTTTTTTTATTTTGAGTCTTAAATAAGTTTTTTAGAGGCTTAATTAGTAAAATCAAAGGATAGTAGCTGTTTCTGTAAAAGCTACTTGATAAGCAGGAGCGTGGGGATAAGGGGTTATGGTATGGGTCGCAATGGCTTTTTTATGTCGCTTATTAGTGCTTTTCATACCAAGTGCTTTTGTTAAGTTACTCCCACCGTTGTTTACCAAATTTGCTCTTTTAATTTTTTTTAGTATAAGCAGTTTTAAATTCTCAAGTGCTCTTAATAAGGACCTACGCTTGTTGTGGGCTGGGCTCTCAGAGGCTGAAAGTGTAATTTTCTAAGTTTCTTTAGTTGCATAGTTAGTCCTTGTCAGTTTTCTTTTATTTTAATTAATAAATTAGTTTTAGTTTTAATTAGTTTAATTAGACTTTAATAAAAAGTAAAAAATTAGGGCTTTTTGTTTTATAAAATTCTGCACATCTTTCTTTATTAGTGTAATTTTATTAAATTTTAGGATTCTATTTTTAATAATTTTATTTATTTTTTAGTTTAGTTTTAAAATTAGTTTAAATTTTAAGAAAAATCCATTTATTCTTTTATCTAAAAAGAAAAAATTAGTATTCCTTTTTTAAAATTTTCTCTTTAATATTTTAACTTAGGATAAAAGTTAATTTCAATTATTCTCATTTTTTTTAATTATTTTTAGGATTTAATTAGAATTAAATAGTTTTTAATTGATAAAAAAAATTTCAAAAATAATCTAAAAAATATTTTTATTTTAATTTAGGTTTAGAAATTTAGTTTGCAATTTTAGGGTTAAATTTTAGTCTATTTGCTTAATTGTCGCGTTTTATTTGTTTTCCGTATTTGTTTAATTGTTTAATTTGCCTTTAATTTTCAATTTTAATTGTTGCTTTTTATTTAGTAGATATACATCATCAAAAATATCTTTGCTTCATTCAAATCAGAATCCAAGCTTAAACGAGGTTTCAATTTCACTAGTCGTTGGGAAACGACCCGGGTGATCATATTTTCCCGGTTTAATATACGTATTATATATTATATTATATATATTTTTGAGAGTGAATTTTACCGAGGGTAACTTGGTAATTTTCTTAATTGCTCTTAGGTTTATATTATATTGTGATATATTTTAGGTATATAAAACTGCATCAGTCCCCGTTTTCATTTTTCGTGTTTTAACGCTCATTTTAACTCCGTTTTTGTTCTAGTTTTCTTTAAACTTCATTTTTAGTCAAATAGAGTCCATTTAAAAAGAAAATTTTAAGTTAGGTTTATTTTTAGAAATTTAGGGTTTTTGACCTCCATTTAAGGGTCTCGTTTTGCGTTTTTAGTTAAAATTTGGTTTCCCGTTATTTGTCTTTATGTTTAATTGTTAGAATTTGTTAATTTTAATAATCAAACCAACTTTTTTGTTCCAATTCCAATATCATTGTACCGACATCAAACCCGGTTTCAATTTCACATGTACGTTGGGGATAACGACCGGGAATCACACTTCCCAGGTTTTATATCGCATATTAAAAATGGGAAAATGGGGTGTTTTATAACTTGTGATTTCTTAACTTTCTCCACAAAAATCTTTGCTACTTTTCAAAGATTTAGTTTGGGGAAGTTTTGAGGTATTTGGTTTTAAAGCATATAATATTGCGTGAGGACACACAATCGCTTAGTTTGGGGAATTTTGATATGTGAGAAATCACATATCCTTTCTATATCAAAAATGTCCCTAAAAAGATAAAATTGTGCATAAAATGCTTGTATATTGCTTGTTTTGTCTTTGTGATTGTGTAGGTACGGATATTACAAATAACACAAGAAAACGGCCAAAATCGGACAAACACGGACACGAGAACGGATAGAGTGCACAAGAGCCGGGGATTTGATAGCAAGAAGGGTCAAAAAGTCAACCCTTGGTCAACCATGGTCAACAAGTCAACTCTGGTCAAACTTATAAAGACAAAATTCCAAAATAACCAAAACAACCCTTTGAAACTAAACCAAATTGCAAAGATAACCCTTAAACGCTAACACCGTTATCTTTTTATTAATAAAAGAAAACGGTCGTTATCTACATATAAACCCAAAACCCATTTCATATAAACCGGCCCATACACCCCAACCCATGGTCAAAGCCCAAACACTTGGGTCAAACAAAGATATAAAAATAAAGAAAAGGCGCGGGAATTCGTTTTTACTGTTCATCTCCTTCTTCGTTTTACCTCCTGTCAAAATCAAAGGGTAAATTGAAATTGAGGACGTGGCTCTATGATTAAAGTACCAAGGTACAAGCTGGCAGAGTTAGACGTCATGAGAGGCTCTCATTGGTTGATCCCCACAAGAAGGGACACACGGATAATTGAAAGAAGCACACCAATGATTAGATTTTTGCACTAAATTTAGTGCAAAAGAAGCACAAGTACTCTGACATACAGAATGCCACGTTGGCAATCCGTGTGCTCATCATATCAAATCCAACAGACCATAAATGAGATAAAAGGATTAAGGGCTAAGATCATGGATAAGAGGAGCGGGCTAGACTCCTAGAAGCTTCACTCAACTGCTATATAAAGAGCTCTCCTCCCTCACAAGATCATCTTCTTTTTCTAGCTTTTAATAGTAGCTTAATTTAGTTTTAGCTAATGTAATCTTAAAATTCAGTTTTTTCTTATTAAAGCTTTTGTAATCTCCATTTCAAAGTATTGTAATATGTTTTAATCAATGAAATCTTAGTTATTTAAACTGTGTTTGCTTAGTTTGTTTTCAAAATACTAAAATCTCTTATTTTCTATAAACTCTCAAATCAATCACAAGCCTCTTACAAGCTCATCATAAGCTCATCTAAGTCTCTAAGCTTAGATTTGAGCTTAACTAGTCATTAATCTATTCAAACCTTTAAAATCTCAAGTCGTAATAATATGCTTAATTTGGATCTGAGTTTCTTGGATGATAAGCTTACCATGGAAGAGCTTATTGGACTTAACTAGCTTATCCTTGTGATAAGATAGAGCTTGTTGACTAGCTCTTAAAAGCATTTAAAGCCTTTGTTTAGCTTAAGGGCAAAAAAAAATAATTTTTGTATGTCTCAACTTTAACTTTTGTCTTAATTTGATAGCTTGATATTGCTTAATCTGCTTGTTTGCATGCTTATTTCTGTTAGTATAGATTGCTTATGCTTAATATAGTTGTTAGATTATATTTATGCTTGATAATTAGTTTAAATACTTAGTTTGCTTTTATTTTCTATAAAACTGTCTAAAAACAAAAAAAATTAGCATATATAGTAGTTTATTGTTTCTGGCTTATTTGCTTATTCATACATGTTCATTATAGTTGTTATAAGCTGTTAGACATCTGGTATCTGAGTTTTAATCATTAAATATGTTTTTCATAAGCTTAAATGGATTTGAATTTGTTTAAATGGGTGTTTGGTTCAAACAGCATTAACTTTGGTTAATGCTGTTGTGGATCACTTGGTTCTTTAGATTGATTTCAAATCCATCTTTGAGTTTTTAGAGTTGGATTTAAAGGTTGTTTGTTGGCTCAATCAAGTTTTCAGTAGGTTTCTATTAGTCGTTTAAATATGTTGGTCATATATCAGTGAGACTAGCATTTTTTACTTCTAATCCTTTCCTTGATCTGGTTTTTGACTATAGTTATAGTGTCATTTGGCTGTAGCATTGTTTTTTCTTTTGTCTGCATTTGTTAAAGATTGGCTTTAGTTCACATTTTGTGCAAAATGCGATCAGCAGTTTTTATTGCCAAACAAGCCAATTTCAATCTAGATTTTTAGTTAGTAAAAGTAGTTTTTATCTTTTAATTTTCTTTGCATAACTAGTTTATAGACAAATCTATATAGTTTAAGTCTTAATTTTGCTTAAAAACTTTATTAGCTTATATAAATTTAGTCTGCAAAACTGTCCTTTTTCTTTTTCATAAAAACTCTTAAAAACCAAAAAAATAGTATTCTGTCTGCATGGTGTTTTCAAATAGCTTTTTTTATTAAGCTCTTGTAGTTCAAAATAGTTTTAAAAAGCATTTTCAAATAGTTAGTAGTATAAATAGTTAGTAGTATAAGCTTTCAGTAAGTGCAAGCCATTTTGTCTTAAGTCCTTATTTGCTAGTTTAAATTTAAGCTCAAAAGTTGCTTGTTGACTGTTTGGTTTACAGTTTTATTTTAAGTGCTTAATCTGCTCTCATTTTTCCCCTTCCCCCCCCCCCCCTTTTCCTTTTGCTTATTTTCTTGTTTAAACTAGCTTATTATGTTTAATATAGTTTGTTTATAGTTTGCTTTTCTAGCTTTTAGCTTATTGTTAGCTTTTTAAGTTGTTAATTTTAGAGAAAAAGCCAAAAAGTAAAAAAAAATAGTTTTAAGAGTTTTTCTGTCTTTTAAGCCAGTTTTCAGCTTATTTAGTGATTTTCAAAAATAATTTCTTTTATTAAAGTTGTTTGTTTTCAGGTTTTCTACAACTTTGTTTTTAACTTTTTCAAAAATAAAAAATTTGCAAAAAGCAAAGCCTGAGACTCGAACCCACGACCTTGCCTTCACACACACACTCACTTACCATTGTGCTTAATAGGCTATCTCTCATCTCTGCTTCCATTTTCCTTTTAACACCTTTTTGAGTTTCTATTTTTTTTATAAAAGCCGTAGCTTATTAGGACTCTTTCCTTGCTTATTAGATAAGCTGGGCTTTTGCTTTTATTTTTCTTAAATTTCTTGCATCATTTAGGACTTTTTGTGTTTTTTTTGGATTTTTCGCATTAATAGTTTAATTTTTATCATTTTTCTTAGTTTAAAATTTTTGAAAATCAATAAAAAATAGAAAAATAAGTTTTAAAAATAAAAAAAGAATAGTTTTCAGATTTAGAATAATTACTTTAAGGTTTACATGCATTAAAATCATTTTTGTCATTTTTAGATTTTTAATTTCAATTTTAAGGTTTTTAATTTAGTTTTATAAAATAGGACTTTATTATAAAAAATAGTTAAAAATAGTTTTCTGAGTTTTTATCATTTCTTAAATTTTTCTAAAGTTTAAAATCATTTTTTAGAATTTTTAGGAATTAATTTGTTATTTTCTAGGATTTTTAATAATTAAATTAGCTTTTAATTCAATAAGAATTCAAAAATAATAAAAAAATAATTTTCTTTTTCTTAAAATTTTCTTTTCTTTTAATTTAGGTTTAGAGGTTAAATTTGCATTAGTAGGTTTTAAATTGGTCATAGTTGCTTATTTGTCGCGTTTTCTTCGTACCCATTATTTGTTTTCGTGCTTAATTGTTATAGTTTGCTTATTTTAATTGTTTTTTTAATTCTAGGAAATAGAATTATCAAATCAAAATCTTCGATTCACCATTCTATCATTGCTCAATTATACACTGGTTTCAATTTCATAAATCGTTGGGGAAATAACGACCCAGGAATCATACTTCCCGGTTAATATACGTATTATATTATTATATATAATTGTGTGAATTTTTCTTTCTTCCTTTGTCCTCAAGGGTAGTTTGGTAATTTTCTATTATTTTATATTTAATTAATACGTGTATAGATTGCTACCAATTACCCTTAGAGGTCGTTCTTTATGCTTTGTACTCGAAATAGCCATGGACGCCACGCCCTCGGACGCCAAATCGGAAGGGACCCTATTTGGTGGTGTGACAGTTTAGGCAATGATCACTAAGACATAAGAGTGTTTAGGATAGTGTTTACAAGTTTAGAGAATAAAGATGTCATAAGTTACAAATCCTTTCGGCTTTTAAATGTAACGAGTGAATATACTAGTTAATAACAACAAATTCTTTTGGCCTTTATACGTTATTATAAACAATATATATAGTGGAAAAATAAACATGATTTAGTAAGCATCCTTTTGGCCTTTATACTTAATAGAATAATATTTAACCAATTCAATAAACACATATCCAAACGCACCATATCCAAGGTCACATGATGCCTAAACAAACACAAGACGACTACTCCATAATCAAACAAGTAATACATATATTAAAATCATAAAATTCAAAAACTTTCATGTCAAAAGATAATAGAAGTGTACCAAAGTTATAAAATCAAAAGATGGCGATTACAAGCTTTTTCAACCGAAAACTATTATCAATAACCCAAGATATTGATTCTTATTATCCTGAACCTTCATGTACTGTCACTACACTTCTAGGATTAAGAAATAACAAGCCAAGATCATCCGACACGGCTATGATTGAGTGGAAGTATGATCAAGAGATGTCGTGGTACCAAGGGTTGATTAGATCAAAGGTTTGTCAAGCCTTAATCCTTAAAAATCCTTATTTTAAATGGTGTAATCGAACTAGATTGATTTGTATGAGAATGTATGGAATGAGAGAGCCAAAGGAGGCTATTTATAGGCTGTGCGGGGGCTAAAACCGCCACACTTTGCTTGTTGTGCGTCACACTTTGTTTATGCCGGCTACCGTCATTAAATGCTACTGAAGTGTGCCGCACTTATTAAAAAGTGCGCCGCACTTGGTGTATTTCCAGCTTTTGGACCAAAAATCAAAGTTTATAGAATTCTCCCCTGGTCGCGTGGCCACTGGAAGCGCGTCAATCCGAGTTTGTACGCTCAAGTTATGCCCAAAACAGTGGACAAGTGTCGGGAGATCTTTAACTTGAGTTCTTTCTTCGTTTAAGTTCCATATCTTCGTATTCTTTTTTCTCTCATGACACGCACCTAGAACCTATAATAGCAAATATACTCGATTAAGTATCGAAAGTTTTTATTATTAACCAAAATAGATATATAAAAGCACATATAACGCATATAAAAATATTTATAATTTGAGCGTTATCAAATCCCCTCACACTTAAACTTTACTTGCCTTCAAGCAAATCTAAAAAAGAAATTTTAAAACAAGGGTCCTAGGTGACAAATTAAGGGAAAATTTAAACTTTTAAAAATTTTGAAATTTTTGGAAATATGAAGATTATTGTTTGTTTTATTATAATTAATCGCAAAAGGCGCAAGCACCCCTCCACTTATTGGTTTGTTTGTCCTCAAGCAAAATAAGGAGAAATAAGCTTTACAAAACTAACATTGAATTATGAAAAATATTTTTGGATTTTTAATATGCGAAAATAGAGATGTTTGACAATACCCAACGATCTTCAAGCTGTTATAACATGACTAAGCACCTCACGAATAAGGAAAGTATAATTCACTCAAACACTCATATATGATGTAATAGAAGATAAAAGGGAAATCTCACTCAATTGCTCAGACATGATTCATTAAGATTACCATAAGCTTATACAAGAAACAAAACTACACCGACGTGGCATAAGCACAAGGTATAAATATCAAAAGAGGACTTTTATTCGGGTTGTAACGTTAGGCTAAGGGTTAATAAGGGAATGGATAAAGCATGAGAAATATATACTGGAATTGGTTTTATAATATACACGTCGACAAGAAACCATGTTGCTAGTTACGACATACCACAAACCCGTGAGATAATTGGACATCTCAACCTCGAACTCGTATAAATGATATAACAATATTTCTCACCAACACATCAACTTTTATTCATACTTCACTCTCACTTTTTTTCGATTTTTTATCACTCTTCTTTTTCATTTTTTTTTCTTTTTTTCTATACTCTTTTTTTCTCGCACAACTAACAATTCCCCCACACTTGAGATAAGCATACACCACAAAAAATACGAAACATGAAGCTGCGCATCTTCATCTTCGTCAAAATGACACAACACTTATAGCAAAGTGCGAACAAACTATAAGCAAAAATCAACCAATCATACCAAGCAACTAGCAACCAACCGTTTAGACTTTCGACAAGGGACAAGGCTAAAGGTTATATACTTTTGTACTTTTTTTATATTTTTTTAGTGGATGAGAAAAATGAATAGAATGGCTCATAGGTTAAAATAGGGGTATCTAGCACTAAAGATGGGTGCTAACAAACAAGTTTTATTTGGGTGGTTAGCTAATCAGTGTAATTAGCTAAAAGAATAAAGAATGTGAAATGGATAGGCTAATTCGGTTAAATCCTAAGTTTGCCTCTTTATCACATAAAAATACCTATATCACGTTAACGTGATCTTACTACGGTCTCGTAATGATTTCATGCAGAAGTTATAGAATCAATAATCACCCGACACAATCATAAATCATAGGAATCTAGCATAAATGATGTAGCTAATAATAATAGGCTCAAATCCTCACATATTTTTACTGGATGGTTATATATGAGCAAGTAATTTTATAGACCCCGAGCAGATCTGCTATATGAATCGGGAATATCTCTGATTTCAATTTTTTATATTAACTACGTTTTAGACTAATATATTAAAACTAAGTTGCAAAAGAACATATATAATGATTAGATTTTTAGGTATTACCGAGGGCGAACAATAATTTTAGATTTTCTATAAAAAAATAAGTTTATTTTTTTCAATTTATTTCCCCCCACATAGTTCACCAATATGCATATTAGAAAATACTTAAAAAAGTAGGAACAATTGGAGAAAAATATATATAAGAGATTCGAGATTCCCGAGATTCACTTAAGTGTCGGTTGAATTCTGAAAAGATTACGACGCTAAACGAATTGTCATCATAAGCATGTGAATTCAACTACATATAATATTATTATCCAAATATATGTGTCCCCTAGTGTAAAACTTCATCCGACCAACCACCACCTGTTTATTATATCTTCAAAATAAACAAAACTACAAGAAAGCGTAAATTACAAAAGCCCACTTCCGTAGGCAACACGGTTGCATTTAGCGTGTGCAACAAGCCTTTAAACCCCTTGGTGTCCTGAGTGGAAGAGTTATAGTCTCGTGAGGGTTTACAACGAACACACCCACAAAGTTCATAATATATTTTTTAATACAAAAATCGAGTACGAAACACACAGGCCCTGTGCGTGACATACTTAAAAACTGCAAATTTTTTGTTTTTATATATATTTTAGTTTTTTTATAGGTTTATTATTATTATTATTATTATTATTATTCACTATTACTACTATTATTATTGTTATACTTAACTCGATTTAAGATTCCTTCACGATACGGTTCAAGTAGGCATGATTCACCGTTAAACGTTAGGGGTTTAGGATTTTTGGTATGTACTCATGGAATGGATATTCATTTGTTTTCACCATGTGATAGACCTTTTTTGATGTCTTAAAGGTTTATCTTTTTTGATTTTATTGTTAACGATGATAGGAGGTGGTGGATCTTTTTAAATTTTTAAAGAATCATCGAACTTTCCAATCCCGGTGAATACGGAATTCACGTGCTCGGTGTGAGCTTTAGGAGGAGGAGGTGGTTCAGTTCTATCGATTTGTTCTGAAGATACGTTTTGAGACTTCGACCACTCATCTATTTTTTCCATGTTTTTAAATTTAGTTTGAAAATTCTTTTCGTTTTGCTTCATCTGTATAATCAAATCATTAACATTGTTCTTGACAAACATATTTGAAACTCTTTGATCCATACAAGAATTTAGGTGTCTAATTTTTGATATTCAGTTTTAGATTGTGGATCGTGGTTGAACGGTTTTGATTTTTTTTTTGGGAAATCTCCGGTGGTTTTACTCATTAGTCTATATACTAAATGTTTTTCATGAACATTTCTCATGATTACGGATTAAAAACTTTTGAAATGTTTGAGATCATGTTTCACATCATTGTTTAATTCTGTGAGCGATTTCTTGGAATCATTAGGATCATACTGGGATTGGTGAGAATACAAATCATGAGAATTTCGGTTTTGATAACCTCCAGATTGGATGGAATTTACTTCATGACATTCACACATCGGCGAGTCATCGTTCATGTTGTTTTTAGAAGTGTGGTTATCTCTAAGGTCATAATATTTGTTACGCATAACTTGTAATTCTTCTTTTAAGCTTGTAAATTAAGAATCTATTTTTATAGATAGAGCCTCCGATTTTTCCATTAATCAAGAATTATCATTATTACTATCACTTCCATCGGCGAAAGCAACAGATCTTCGATGTAATTGAAAAGATTGATTTGGACTTTTGTAAAGGAAGATTTCTCCAGTTGTTCCGCCGAGATTCCTTGAGTGGCTTCGTCTAAACCATGATAGAATATTTGAATAATTTCTCCTTTGGTCAGACCATGCCCATGGCATTTTCAAAGCATTCTCTTTAGTCGTAACCAAGGGCCGGTTAAACTTTCACATACGTCTTGAGAGAAACTTCTGATTTCAAGTAAAAGACAGTTAAATAAAGAAGGTGGAAAGAATTTATTTATAAAAGCTCTTCTCATTTGTTCCCACGATGTTATAGACTCTTTATTAAGTTCGTTAAACTAGGTTTTAGCTTAATCGGATAAGGAATAGGGAAATATCAAAAGCTTAACAACTTCACTTTGAGTTTCACCATATTTGAACATGTTGCTGATTACGAGAAATTTACGGATGTGGTCATGCTGATCGGCCCGCAGATAACCATCGAATTTATTTTCCAAAATCATTTTCATGTGGGTATTATTGATAACAAAGTTGTTATCAACATCGGGTCGAACAATGACAGATTTAGGAGTTGGTGCTACAGTCTTAGCACTTTCCCACATAGGTTGATCATCAAGATCGGGAATCTTTTGTTTTGTTTTGACATCCTCTTCAGGTATATTTATGACGACAAATTTATTCATGATAGGATGTTGAGTTGAGAATTTGAATGATTCGATCTCGACGAATTCTTTTTGGATAATTTTAATCTTACAAGTCCTTGTTATTAAATTTTTATTTAATTTATATATTAGATTTACAAGTTGTTTTCTAAAAAATCGTGGATTTATACATACGTTAAGCATTTTGCAAAACGACATTTTTATATATTATATAATTAAGGCTAATAGGATAACATTCAAAATAAAGTAGATTATATATATATATATATATATATATATATATATATATATATATATATATTTATATATTTACCTTTTTATATTTTTATATATAGTAGATAACAAGATTTGTAGAACCCGCGCTTCGCTGCGGGCATAAGTCGTATCTATACAATCATTTAGACATCAACACTTCCAAAATGTGAGAACATATGGTAGTAAATTTTGAGTGTACTAACTTGATGTGCCATTTAAGGAGGCTCAGGTAATTGGAGTTGAGTTGGAAAGTACACAACATAAAAAGAGGTTATGAATCCATATTTGTAAATAAACTAAAGGTTTGTACGTTACGATTGTAGGTAACTAACAAAAATAAGTTCCTGAATGAAGGCCCCCCCCCCCCCCCCCCCCCCCCCCAACTTCAAGTAAACTCCCAATCTGTTTTCTTTCCGTTGCACTCAAAATAGTGGTATGTTCTATTCTTTCATCATAATATATAAATGTATACGAATCTACGAGTACATTTTTACAATCTGATACTTAACACACTGATTAACAAAACAAACCAATTAGCTAAAATAGACCACCTCATTTCTTAGAATTTAAAATCCATACATGTATTGCAAGTTTGTGTTAGATGTGCAGTGAATCAAAATCCAACATCTGAGATGAGCAGTCTTTGCACTTTAACGACAACTTGAGGTAAATCCATGTTTAACCATATAAAAAGGTCATTCAATATCTCTAATGTGGCATTTATATGAGTTTAGACTATGTCACTATACAGACAAAATCAATATAAAAATACATGCTAAGAGACTTAATTGTCACTACAACAAATCTATCCCCTATAGTTCCTTACTATGGAGTGGTTCAGGATAACTTGTGTCTAAATCCTCCCTAAGGTCAAATATAGTATGCAATACAATTTAGACCATCAAGTATTTTGCATAAAACTCGAGTAATCTTTTGATATGCAAAAAGTAGTGATAAAGTATGACTTGAGTAATGCATTAGCCAAATGCAAAGTCTTACCTGTATCAGCCAGGCATGCTGGTGATCCTGGACCTGGTGATATAACAATGTTACCAAAGGCTCTCTCTTTATAAATGTAATAACATGCCTCTTCCTACATGTCCAATCATCGTTCTTTCCACACGTACATTCATCGTTCTACTCACACGTCTGTTCGTCGTTCGTCGTTCTTCTCTAATGTCAGTTCATCGTTTCAAACCACAACCGGATCCACTAAACAAAAAATAAATATTTATAAGTCATTGCTTCTAGCCTTTTGTGAATTTACCAATCTGATTCTAAAGTGTTTATCTTAAACTATTAGCCTAATAAAACTTAAAATATTAGCAAGTCGATCTTCTACACCGTTACGTGGATCAATATAAATCATGCAAACAGCAAACGGAATTCCAAAGTGCATACCTATTAGATGTGTATTCTAGTTGCAGGATTCTCAAATATTTTCATGTGTTTCATCAACTCGTAAAAAAATATTTTAGCATGAGACATTCATGAAATCGAATTGCAGCCTCCACCCCACACCCCCCCCCCCCTCCACCCCCCCCACGTAGCCCACAGTACATCACTCCTGTAGACAAAATAATAGCTAATTTAGCGTTAAAAGTAGAATCCAAATTAATATGTAGACCTGAACTGTCACTCAAAAGCCTTTATTTACTTATAGTTAGGGGTATGTATTACTGGTAAGGTCCTATTGATCTTGTAAATCTTCAAAATATACTCAGGACTGAAGCTTCTATGTTTTTATAAAAAGGAGACGATTATACTCAGAAAATTTTATGATCATTCCTAATTATCTTGGTTACTAGATAACAACTTAAGCCCATTTTTAATATGAAAGGGCAAACGTGTTAGTGGGCCAAAACAAACTTAAGTGCACCTTTGAAAAATCTCCCGCACCCCAACAGCATATATGCACTATATTATAATTATACCATGGAAAAAAACCCATTCTTAAGGAGCTTTAGCGTAACTCTTTTTGCTATTCTAGAAGCTAATAAGCACATTGTTAGAATTTTTAGACTAAAGTTAGTGCATTTTGATAACAGAATAAGGTAAAAAGCGCCTTACATAAGCTTAGCCAAACACCCCTTAAAATACTTATAAATACATAAAATGTGTTTTAATAAGCAATCTTTTTTTCTTTTTGGAACGATGGTAGGCCACATAATTGATAAGTAATCCTAAGCACGCCTTTATTAATGCAACCAAGTTTACCTTTCTTTTATCAACAATGTAACCGAGTCAGCTTGGTACCAATTTTATGTGACTATGAAATAAGGCAACTAAATAAGGTAAACCAAACACCCCCTTAATTCTACACACAAAATAAGAATAATTATTTTAGGTTTAGTACATTAATAATGATTAAAATTTGGTCTTGATATATATAAAAGAAGTATCCACAGAGGACCTTAGAATCTCTAAACTATTAAAAAGTACTAAACCTTGGTGACTTTAATCTTATTGTTGGACCCTGCATCGTTTGCTCCTGATTTTATGTTAATATGGGTGATCCTTCTAAAGGATTTTCTATTATGCCTAGGGATATAGCACTCATTTTATTTTGTGTGGCATCTTACTTTGGGACTACTTAATATCGCTTTTACTTCTTCATCGTACAATTGTCAGCACAAAAGATGTTGTCGAAGGATATTTTGAGCCATGTACACAATTCCTCAAACACCTTCGATTGCAAATCCGTTCTTTTGTAGGGGTTGAAATGTCATTGAGCCGCGAACCTCGGAAACCAACACTGTCATTCATTTGACAAAGGTTCCAATAATGGTTAAGAACTAAAGTATAGTTATCTAAAAGAGTGTTACTAAATTGATAACAAATAATTTGAAGAAAAAATTGGCTGTGAGCAAATTATAACAATTGCATCAGTAACTCTATTAACCAAAATATAACATTTTCATAATACCAAGCTTGAAATTCTTTGTGTTTATACATGTGTACGTGTTAGATAACAGATACTAAACATTCTTATCGTTATTTCTACCTCACATTAATCACTAATTAAATGTGTGTGTGTGTGTGTGTGTGTGTGTGTGTTTTTTACGATCTTCTATTTCCAAACTTACTATAAAATAACTTCTACAATAACTATACACATCATTCCACACATTCTATTAAATATAATCCATCGACTTATGATATAACGCGCTATTTTGTATGCACATTAAATTAATAACTAAACACCTCATCACGTATGCATCCTGTCTAAATTTAGTAAATACCTGAAGAGCAATGAATTTAAAGTGTCACCACTTGTTGGAGTTGTCGTAGTACAACGATGGAGACGGTTTGGGTGAAGGAAGAAGCATGGAATTGAGACGAACCTGATTCATGATTGATGAGGTATTTAATAAGCTCTTAGTAGTCGGTGACGACACTCTGATCAAGTCTATGATGCTATGATCAAGAAGATATCATGTGTACATCGGCCTGTGTAAGAACCTTGGTGTAAGAAAGAAAAGAGCCCACCCTAAAACTCCTCCCACCCCCCGATCAACACCCCCTCCCCCCCCCCCCCCCCCCCCCCCCCCCCCCCCTCCTCGTCCGGTCTATAAATGTTCAGCTCCACCATCACTGGGCCTCGAAGGAGTAATCTCTTTTAGGATACCATCCCTCTTTCTTCTTCCATCTGTCTTGGTCCTGTTTTTGTTCCTCCCTATGCCAACCCAAATCGAAATGTTTAATATGGTTAAGTGCAGGGTCATCATCTGTGATCTACTTATATGCAGCAAAATCTTATATATATAATCAAGGAGAGCGTTCTGATGTTGGTAAGTTATGCACTTGGGCAATATGCTGCAAGATCAAGAGATTTACTGGATGCATTAATTATTCGATGTTAGGCGGCCTACCTGATGCAATCATTGAGTAAAAGTCATAAATTATTAGTTAGTTGTCCAAACACCACAATACACTATTACATATAACTAAACATGAAAGAAACATATAAAGTTATCATATTCTTTTAGATATGTTAATTTACAACATTTGTAAACCATTAAACTGTTAATAATGTTAGTAACTTTCTTGAAATCTAAAATTGCACAATTTCATTCAGTCTCACTCCCTTTAAATCACATTTACTATATGGGCCCAAAACCATTAATCTAAACAATGAATGACATCGGTACAGCTATCGTAGCGATCTTGTATCAAACAAATGAGTACTAGAAGGCTATAGCAACTACAAAAACATGAATTTTAACACCATAAACATGAAAATCAATGAAACTCAAGAACAAGAGCTAAAACCTCCTAAAACTCAACTTTTGATCTAAACCAAGCACTAAAACGCACACACAAACGATCTAATCATCCCATGAGCTCTGATATCAATTATAGGATATTGGAAATCATAACACAATGGAAGATAGATAGATTAGCCAAGTCTAGAGAAAGAAAGTAAGAGAAAAACTTTCTAGTAAGAGAAAGTGAACTTGTATATGAGAAATGACTAACCAACCACCTCTTCCAAGGCATGGAAGAGGCTTATATAGGTCTTACAAAACCAGCCAAAGGGATTTCCTAATGGCCTTACACGTGGGCTTTAATACCTGGCCCATTACCTAATGTTATACATTAAACGATTAACTACGAGCTATAATAAACGATAAATTACATGGGATGACCGAGTCTTTTTTCTAATATCTAACAATATGAAAAACTATTAAATATTTGATGTTATCAAATATCCTCCCACTTGACTTCTACTTGCCCTCAAGTAGAACCTTTTAAATAGTTCTCAAAAAGATATCTCCCTAGGTTTTTAAGGAAGATATGAATTTAAAAATCACTTATGCTAGAAAATTCTAAACCGAGCACCTCACGAAAGAAAAAACAAATCACACTCATACTCTCACTAATCTATGTGTTTCATATTTGGTGATCACTCAACTGCTCAGTCATAGCATGTATTCTATCATAGGCTTGGCAAGTACACAAATCTCTACCAGCTAGGATTAGGGTCTATAAAGTCTTAAAGGCAACAAGGGTGACATATAGGTTTAAGGTTGAATCATCCTGCGGTCCTTACCCAAAACAGTTACACCAACAAGGGTGAAAAAAATCACATATACACATCCATAATGATGGAATAGACATACATGATTGCAATCAAATCCCTCATTCGAGCAAAACCAATGGTCGGGATGTAGAACGATATAGGGTAGAATAAGACACAAGATACACAATAATTGTTGTTAAATAAAAACATGAAACAAATAGTCTAAATTAATCTAAGGTTGTTATAACTAGCTACTATCCATCCATAAGTCCAAGAGTCTAAGTCTGAAAATTTGATCTTTAATAATGGGCTACCTGCACCATTCTACACAATCATTAAGATGGCTTATAGTTACACCATCTTCTCTTTTTTTAGCACATAGATGGCTTATAGTTGCACCATCTTTTCTTTTTAAACATGAAAATGCTACAAGAGTTTATATATTTTTATTATTACCCCTGCAGTATTTGAGACAATACGCACATCCCCCCACTTGAGATGAACTATATTGAAAGTGCTGATACAAGGGGGTCCTTATAGATCATTAATGATAGGTCTTCCACGAATGCATAAAATTTTCATACCCATTCCCCTAAACCATAGAATTAAGTAGCTAGAGATTTCAACACAAAGACAATAAATACTACAAGGTAGGCTAAGGCAAAATGGTGTAACAAAACATATAGGGTTTAAACAGGGATTGGCTTAACAAGGTGATCTAGGGGTATATTGCACTAACATTGGGTGCAACAAAGGGTTTTACACGGGGAGGTCGACAAGTCAGTGTGACAAGTCAATAAACATACACATAAAGGCTATTTGGGTGAATTCCTAATATGTTGCCTTCTTGAACTGCCTATTCCAACTAATCAATTAGGTCTTGAAATGATGTACAAGCCAAGTTCTAAAGTCTACAATATTACTGGCACATTCATATTTTTTTTGGTGGATTTTTGTATAATAGATGAAAATGGAATTATTAGGCTTAACCTCACCAGTTGGAATAAAGGGTTATAGTACGCTCGACAAAGATTAATTCTAGTTTATTAGAAAAAACATGTCATAAATTTTTAAATTGGCACAATTTTTCAAAGAAAACTAGAAAATCAAAGGCAAATATTAGTCAAGTGATAATTATAATCCCATCTACCCCACTTGGTTTATACAATGTCCCTATTGTACAATTAAGGAAGTGAAAATTCAAGAACAAGAGTAGAATTAGAACGAAAGACTCCCCTGGATTTGCTTGGTAATATGAAGAGACAACATGCTCTAAGCCATGCTCCAAGTCTGTTTCCTCGAGCAACATCCACCATCACACGTGACTTCTTCATCCTGTAAATCATCCGACTAGACCGGTTTGATATGCTTCCATGCAGCTTGATTAGTATCTTGGCACCTCATCCTGTGCATTACCTATATAGCTGCAGGAAAGACTAATACCAAAAGCATAAACCTAGATAGAAAGCATCATAGCATAGAATATACAAAATTATACAAAACCTAACTCACTTTTGTAGAAATCACGGTTGCATTTAGCATATGCAATAAGCCTTTTAAACTACTCGGTGGCCCAAGTGGACGAGTGAAGTCTCGTGAGGGTTTTTAGAGAACATACCCACAAAGTTCATTTACTTGTACCTGATTTTGAAATGTTTAAAAACTTGATTTTTTTAAATTTTTAGAAAGAGGTTACTGCGTAACCTTGGTGGTTACGCCGTAATTGAGTGGTAATTTTAAACATTTCAGTTTGGTTGTTACGAAATAACCATGGAAAGGTTTACGCCGTAATTGATGTGGTTACGGCGTAACCTTAGGTGTTACACCATAACTGCTACTACAACAGCACATTTACCACATAATTACGGGTCGAGCCGGTCTCGATTTTTCCCTCCTTGCTGCTGAACCTGCAAAAACAAGTGAAAACATACAAACCAACTAAAATGCAGAAATTAAAATGAGCTAAACTAAAGGATAGGTCGGGTTGTCTCCCGAGTAACACTTTTCTTTTTCACCGAGTCTTTAAGTTAGACTCAATCCTTCATCACAGACTTATTTAGACATGTCCAATTTTCATGTCATTGCCTCAACCTGTTCATAATTGCTTATCCTGCACACTAACAACCCGTGCATCAAATGTGTAATAGAACAGGAGCATACATTTATGGCAAATACTTCACTTAGAAATACCGAATGAAAAAAAACATTAAGGTTGGCAGGCTCAATATTAAAATAGAAGCGGCATTAGAATTTTTTTTAAAGGTTCAAGCAATGCCCAAACTATTTTTGATGTCTTAGACCTAGTTCAGAGATATGTCGCAATAAGCACTACCAAGATACGCCATAACCAAGTCTGAAACGATTTTTTTTATTTCACACGTTACGCCGTAACCAAGTTTGAAACGATTTTTTTTATTTCACACGCTACGCCGTAACCTGATGAACTGGTTACGTCGTAATAGAACAAGTTACGGCATAATCAAAAGAGTTACGTCGTAACAACTATTAATCAAACATGCAAGAATACAGAGATAAGAGAAGAACAAAAGGGCAAGCACTCACAAACACACAAACAAACAAAAATATATCAAACAAACAATCAATAACAACAAAAACCGTTCCCCAGAAGCGGCACCAAAAACTTGATGCGTAATTTCTTTTAAATAAAACTACGTCAGGTTTTACATTTATAAAACCCTAACTACCCAAACTATACCTACGCACTAAAGAGCAGTGTACCATATCGTGTATAGTGTAGTGATTGGTAAGTACGAGTTTCGACCCAAATAACGGTTTGTATCTCTAATTGTCTAATCGAAATTATTTTCTACCTAAGAAAGCATTAAAGGAAGCATTTTTGAGTTTTAGTAGAATTATTACAGGATGCTTCGATGGTAAGCCTTGCTATCGAAAAAGGAATTGGTATAGTGGTGGACAACTAGAAAGGAAGAATGCAATTAATTACTATGACCTCTAGTGCAATGTCTTGACGCAATCTTACAGCCACTTATTTTATGAGATACGTTTAATCCTAAATAGGCGGTCTCTTAATTAGCTTGCACACCAAACCGGGTATTAAAGTTAAGGGATCGCCTAATTGATCTAGGACGAACGACTACAGGTATTGGTCAACTTGCGGTCAATTGTGCGTGCCAAGGTCTTTGAGATCATAACTTTATAATCAAGACGATAATTAAATAATTAAATGCCAAGAACACATAATAAAACAAAATTAATAACATAACAACAACAAATTAAACCGCAAGATCTGCTAAATCAAAATAATCATTGAATTAAATTGACCAAAATAAGTTGAAGTATGATTACAAACTGTGCTAAATTAGTGCTCTCGATCCCTAGTCAAATGTCATGGCAAACCTTGGGGTTTGCCCTACACCCTACTGTCGAACACTTTTTCCCTTTTCTTCTTTTGCGACAAAACCACCGATTGAGAATATCACAATCTGTAATGTGATATCATATATATAGTTATTATGAATTTTGGCACTTATACGAGTTTAGCCCTTCAACTTTAGAATGTCTTTTAATTAATTGTTGAAACTTCATAGTATTTGCGCAACTTCAGTCCCTGTGATGACTCATACTTTACGACGTAACGGCATCGACCACGTTACGCCGTAAACCTTCTGACGTAGCATTTTTTCAATTAGTATTAAAATATGTTACGGCGTAATTACTTAGACACGTTACGCCGTAACCCTTAGTCAGCATTAATATTTTTTTCTTTAATAAATATTTTACGGTGTAACTCCTGCGGAACATTACGTCGTAATGCATTCGTCAGCACCAAATCTTCGTAATTAATAATTGATTACGGTGTAACTCCTGCGGGACGTTACGCCTTAATATCTTCTATAATGCGGTTTTTTGTCGTATTTTCTTTATTTTGCCCTTTTTCGCATCTTTTTCGTCTGATGCCTTTTATTACCTGAAATCAAAATATTAACGAATTAAGTACCAAAATGCTATACAGCAAGGCAATAAACGTGGGAATTTGAGATGAAAAAGTATTAAATATTTGATGTTATCAAAGATCCTATATGGGAAAAGATATATTGGGAGCTTGAAGAACCTATCCATAACGCTCATGTTGATGAGTGCGTTTGTTGTCAAGTACAACAAATAACGGAAGAAAATATGTATGCTTTACGCAAGGAAATGCGAGAGATGCATACATCAATTAACAACAACCTTAAGGTTTTAACCGCGGTCGATGGGGACATTGCTAGGGTCCTTCTTCAAGACATTAATAAAGAATGAATTGAGAAATAAAATGAACCTAGTAGTTGCTCCTTTGAATGACTCAAGCCTTGCAAGAATAAAAGTAGTATAGGCTTTTTAGGTTGCCTTGTACTACTTGTAGCTAGAATATGTGTAAAATATGTTGTGTGTTGCATGTTTTATGTGAAATAAAATGCTTGAATACTTCTTGATTAATATTAATTTGCTACAACATAATGGGATGAAATTGTGACAAAATTTTCCAAGCATGCTCAACAAAAAATAATTGGAGCCATGAATAACTATACATATAAGATGTTAAAATATGTATATGAATATATGCAACAATGTACAAAGTTGCAATAATCCATATTTGTACTCATCTATGTTTCCAATATTCCAAATGGTAAGCTAACCCATGTTAGACTTGAACATCTATGTATATATGTTGCTTGTGTTGTTTTGTGTTTGCTTGTTCCTAGTTGTAGCCAAGAACACTTTGAAGGCCATGCTCTTGACCCATGGATCTCCGCCTTGAAATAACGAGGAGCAACGATATAGGGGGAGCATGTATAATGGTATCTATTCTCTCTTTTACAAAGATATCAACCTTTCATTGAAAGACCAAGACCCCCGCCTTTTTGATTTGAAAAAAGGGGGATAAGGAAAGCAAAAGCATTGATGTTTATTGATCGGGATAAACAAGGAATTAAGAAAGCAAAAAGCCATAGCGTACATGGGATCATACAAGCTATGTAAGACTCACAAGGTAAATACAATGTTAAAGCTTCACCAAATTACAAGGACAAGATCAAGACGTGAAGTTCATCAAAGGCGGTCTTCATTTTCGCTACGTTTGTAATTTTATTTGCTTTTCAAAACTTTATTTGTCATCATCAAAAAGAGGGAGATTGTTGGTGCAACATTGACTAGGATCTCCTTTATGTTTTAATGATGACAAATAATCGTTCGCAAAATGAAAAATCACTAACGGTAGCCTAAATCCATAAAACCAGATTTCCTTGTCCGGCAAGCTGGTCGCGCGAGCAGCGCGCCACACGCGAAATCCGTTTTACGAATTTAGCAATTGTCAGCTTTCCTCTTACCCAAAATATGTAGAAACTTCAATAAAGGTATGTACATGATATTTGAACATTTGGGAACACTTCAAATGAGGTTTAGACTTAGAGAGGAGTAAAAACGATTCCTTATGTTTTTCTATAAAATGCCAACTCGAACCTTTTATCAAACGCCTCTAGCCAAGGCCGAGACTTCTTTCTAAACCTAGTATGATCATGTTTTCAACATACCAACAAGAAAAAGATTTCATTTGACTTTAATCTGGATTTATGTTGTTCCTAATCACTTAACGGGTTTTACTCCCCTATTGGTCAAACTAAGTTAAAGGTCACTTTGCATAAACGCAGTCTTTCTCGTTATGAGATATGCTTTACTTAAGATGAAAACCACTTAGCTTGTTTGAATCAAGATGATTAGTGATTAAATCCATTGTTGATTATCATGGATTAAAGTCTAAATGACTAATTAAGTTTGTGGTATTTAGAAGATTAATCATAATTTGACTTTTCTCACTTCCTTACCAATAAATGTTTTTACAAACTCACATGTATTCCTCACATGAGCAAGTCCAAACTTCCTTTAAATAATCCTTCAACTCATTTCTCTTAATCATTTATTTACCTTATACCCAACAAGTGATTTCATCTCTTCCACACACACTCCAAACATCTTCTTCCTAAAAACACTCCCACAATCACACTTGCCCACTCTTTTCTTTTCTTATTGGCAATGTCATTATAAACCCAAATCAATCTTTTGATTTTATCCTTATCTTCATATTCATCTTCAAACCCTCACTTACATAAACTTTCACCAAATAATCCTCAAATCTTATCCTCCATATGCCAACTCACATTCCCTTACACAATGTATTATCCTTGTACTTGTTATACTCCTATGTCCCCTACATTCCAACCAAGTATCTATCATATCCTATCAAAACATTCTCCCCCACATATCTACTATTCACCTTCTTCTCTATAACATTCAAGTTACACACACACACACACTCCATCGTCCTCACTTTTGATCAAGCCATGTCATCAATCCAAGTTCCCACACTCTTCTCTTCTCAACCCTTGGATTAAACTTAAACAAACACAACAAACACAATTTCACTTCTACCCTTGGTTAAGCCACCTCATCAATCCAAACTCCCTCATTCTCTTCTAAACCCTTAGATTGATCTCTCATATAAAAAACATAACTTCTCTCATAAACATTTACTTCTCACTCACACAATAAACATAACCTTCTTATCACCATTGATCTTGCCATATCACCTATCCTACTTACCTCTCTTTCTTACATCTTCACCCTCCATTTCGAAGAAGATCAAAAGGCTCCTTTCCATCACATCATGTCACATCATGATAACTCATACACAACCCATTTATCCTTATCCAACATGTGGCTCATTTAATTTAGAATTTAAATTTTAAATTCTCCCCTATTTCTCTCCAAGCAAAGAATATTCCAAGAATATTATCTTGTACTCTACCTCGCTCTTCAAACCTTTAGTTCGATCCCAACTAAGCTAGTTACCATTTTTGAGGAATACCCAAAAATACCCATTTTCGATAATTCTTTTCTCCCTTTACTTTATCAGAAAAGCAAAACGTTTTTAATACTTCACAAACGTTTTATCAAATGGCTATTTGAGTTGGTTAACATTGATTGTAAGAATGATTGAATATTCATAACGTGAAGTACAATTAGGGGTTTAACAAGATCGGGTATTTAAAATGCCAAAGTCCCAAAGAAAAACAAACTCGAGAATCTAGCGCATTGGCCACGCGCTGACGCGTGGGCAGCGCGCCAGACTTGAATTGTTTTTTAACAATTTGAGACTTTAGCCTATAAATA
>BQNB010023945.1:0-61258 GCA_026074375.1 Tanacetum coccineum | reverse complement strand
CTTAAAAGTGACAATGTGTAATGCTCTATATCGAGTGTGTTCAAAGAATGAACCTTTGCATGTCTTTAATGAAAAAAAATCAAATTAAGGTTATTTACCTCAATAGATCTTGTGAATATTTCTTTGTAGAAATAATGATGATTAACTAAAGTTTAGTTACATGTATGTTGGACTTTTAAAACAAGTGATTGACAAAAGGAAGATGTTTAACTCTAATGCCATAGGGCGGATCTACCTAAACCGAGGATGAATCTAGGACGTAGGATCCATCGATCCGTGGAGGTGCCAAATTTGGGCAAGGATCGTTTTCCCATTATTTGGGAGATGGTGTTGATATTAGGTTATTAGGAGAAACTTATATAAGTTATAAGGGTTCTTGGATTGAATTTTCGGAAATGACATCCAAGACTTGCTTATCAAGTTGGAGTACTTATAAGTTTCCCGATGGAAATTCATAAGTCGTCAATCCTACTTAGAGTGTGTTAAGTTTAGCATGTATAATTTGACCATAGCTAATAACACAACATTTGAACACTTTAGACTCAATGAAACATTTTCATTGCAAGTGTGAATTGCAATTCGATGTCTAATCTTGTTGTCTTACAATCGACTTCGTGATTTCATGTAATAACCGAGGATGGTTAAACATGTAGACACGGAAAAATATCTATGGTCATTTGATTGATATTTCTGTGATCTAGATAAATCCTAGTCTCGATTTCATGTTCATATTCTAATTTTGTAATTAGATTGAATGATGAGATTGATTATCGTTTGAATAATAATCATCTTCATATTCGAAATCCTCTCACGATCACTTATTGAAAGAAAGCACAAAAATGGTTTGTGGAATATGTTCAATTCTTCTTAATCCTAACCTTAGATGGTTAAAGGGTTCTCATTTGGTGAAGAAGATATATTATGCTTATTTGATAAAGTAAGAGAGAGTTTTGAGTTGTGTTTTTGAATTGTTTGAGCAAAGTTACATATGTTGTGCGTTTGCTCATGTTTGGCTTTTCGGAGAATTGCATTGCAAGGTAAATTACTTGAATATTTTATTCATATATTTGCCAAATATATGGAACACATCTATTGGACAAGTAGACTTAATATGACATCATTTACACAAGTGTGATTTATGATCCGATTGCTATTGTTATCGTACTTGGCAAGAGGATGTCGTTATTTACATATCATCGAGTTATTATAGTGATGATTGAGTATGTAGTGTTTAGATTATATTCTCTTGTTATATTTTATATAGTCTTATAGCTTTGACAAATAAATCCGATTTTTTGTCCTTACTCGAAAACTCTGTAAATAGATTCGATAATAATATCAATCATAGTTTGAATAATGAGTTGATATATATTCGAAATCTTTCTTGACCCTCACGAACACTCTTTTAAAAGACAAATAAAGATTTTCATAGTGTGTTTCATTAATCCTAAGACTAGTTGTAAGTGAGAGGTTGATGAATAATGACAAGTTAATTTCTTACTTCAGGATTGTCATATGTTTTGCTTGTGCGAAAAACTATTTGTTGTTATGCATAGTATGCATAGTTTTTGACATTTTATTAGTGTATGAATGATTTTTCTAACCATTTTAATACAACACACATCTTTTGTAAAATACTATATGTTTATAAAAAGAATATAATTATGTGTGTGTTAGAACAATGCAAGCACAAGCAAAGTTTAACAAAAAAATATAATTTCTTTTACTTAAATACTAATGTATTAATATGATATTTTCTTTTGTTTAACCAACCCAAGGTCAAACAAAGCAAGACGATGAAAAGATTTAGACATCTTGTTGGAAGAGAGTTAATGTGTTGGAAATATTTTAGTGACGGATTTTAACATATGATCTTAGGACATTATTTTTCCACACACTTGACAAACTATTTAACTCTTGTTTCTAAATGGGTTACTACACTCAAAATAATCTACAAGATGTTTATGTAACAATTGTAAATATAGTGATCTATGTCTACATGAATGCCACAAAACAATTTTTAATGGAAACGCAAGAATCTAACGTAATTCCTATTAGGTATAATACGGAAAATAGTAACATAAAATAGCTACATGGAAATGTGTTGTTTTAGATATATAATTAGCTCAATTACAAATAGTAATGATTACTTATTAATATCTATCAACCAATTTGAAACAAAAGTTAAACACACATAATCATCTAGCATACACATAAGGATATTCGTTGTCGTTTTGTGTATTAGATAAAACAATGTATACATAGCTTGATTTTATTTGAAAACAAAAATAGTTTCCTCCCCATTTTAAAAATTAATCAAGATCAATGTTTTTAAGGATAAGTTGACTAGAAATGCTCGACTTGAAAGAAAAGGTAAACTACAAGTTTTACGTCAAACCGAAACATATAGTTTTGACCACTATGTAGTATTTTGCATTTCTGACTGACTTAAGTTTAGAATAAAGACTTGGAAGTATTTTTAAATGAAACTAGACTCAATTATCTTCGAAATGACGGGTGGCACGACTTCTACGGACTTACGGTTGATTTTATATGATTTTTCCCCTCCCACTCCCCCCCCCCCCCCCCCCCCCCCCCACCCCCCCCCCCCCCCCCCCCCCCCCCCCCCCCCCCCCCCCCCAAAAAACCTGCGATAACACAGACAGGAGGCACCATAAAGGTGGTACGAACCCAAGATATTATTAGGGGCGCGTCCATTGTTATTTCCTGCCGACATTTATGGGACCGCCACCAGTGACCCCAAAACACGTTTTTTGTTCAAAATTATTTTGTAACTTAAATGTAGAACATAAGACTTTAAAAAGTTGTTCCAGTACATAAATTTCATGTTTTAGACATCATTTCTACTCTTACGACTTAGACAAACATAAGTTGACACTTCCAAGTTCTTTTGAGAAAATTTTCCTTCAAGCTAGTATACGAAGTATATTTAATAACAAAACTAGTACGAATCAAACAACAAAACACTTTCCATATTTAGTCCCCATTCATGGGTAATTTGATACATGGATCGTACTCTATTTTAAAAACCATTTATTTTGAAAACTAGAGCGACCTGGCTCTGATACCAATTGTGGAAACCGTAGAGGGGGGTGAATACGTTTCCATTTAAAAACTTTAAATCTTTTATATCAATTATTAAATCATTCTCTACCGGCGGTCCCATAAATATATGGGGGCCGCCTAGTACATCAGGGGGCCGCCCTATTTAAAGGGACCGCCTCCAGAAGAGGTTTTCGGACTAGATCATTTGTATCAAATCACCAATCAAATTTGACTTCGCATATGAGAAGTGTTCGAGTAATGGGTTATACATATATGTACTGCATATTCTACCAATATATCTACACTCACAATGTTTACTACAAAGAGCTACACAACCATGACTAACACAACATAGACAACAATTCACACAATCATAAGCACAATGCAAGTGTAATAGTAAAGCCATAAATATAAAGACATAAGTAAAGAGAAAGGTAAAAAAAATGCAAACCAACACGATGATTTATAGTGGTTCGGTCACGAAGCTCCTCTTCGCCCTACTCCACTCCTCGAGTATCCAACTCGAGAGTTACTTCACTAATCAACAAGCTCTCTTTCGGCGGAGAAAACCTTATACCAGTGCTTACATTATTTTCCGACACTAAGCTGGATGTCGAGTCCTTCTTCGGGTACAACCAAACCCGTTATAATTTATGGCCCAACATAACAAACCTTGTGTTTTATGGCCTAAACACATAAACCACGTCACTTACATTATTTTTCGACACTAAGCTAGATGTCGAGTCCTAATCTTAGCTAGAACCAATCTACAACTTCACCAATGTATTTTAAGGCCTAAAATACTAACCAACCCACAATAAACCCATCCAAATATATACATCATCTGGATCTACACACTACTAAAGATTGGAAGACATGGACTCGATCTATATGTAACAAATGTTACAAATGGACTAACTAGACTACATAACTTCGGATCTTGAAAATGACCGAAGTTCTTCTCTTGAACTTGAGGGAAGAAGGAAAGAGTAGAAGATTGGATCACATTTAAACAAGATTAAACAAGTTAAATGATCAAATATTTAGAGAGATTTAGTGGATCTAGAGAGAGAAACAACTAAGAGAAATTCGTGCAAAAGGGTTGTAGAATTAGTTGGAGATGACCCGCTATTTATAGGAGCTGAAAGCTGACAGTCTGGCAACGGCGGTCCCGGCGTTCCCAGATATATTAGGGGGTCGCCGACCCTATAAGGGGGCCGGCACTAGACTACGCTCCACTTTTTGTCTTTTTGTGGGGAAAGTTGTGTCTAGTATAGAAGCTTCCATTTTAGGGGGAAAACCAGATTTCAAATTTTATATTAAATAAAATATTTCTTTTATTAAAAAGTATTTTGCATTGTGTTGATCCCAACTAGATCTTGCAAACCTTGTTAAAGGGTTAGTTGTATTGAATTGATTCAAGACAACTATGCTTAGGAACTTTGTTGATACTAAGAGTATGCGAAATCTAGTCTTTAGTACTTAGAAGAATTATAATAGTAAACTGTGATGCAGTAGAATGAATGAACAATGAATATAACTAAAAAGCTTTAATATTATTATGATGAATAATACGAGTACTCTGTCTAGTACTAGGGTTTACAACCTTGAAGCTATGAATGTGTCTATTGAGATGTACATTCAACCAAAACCTAGGATCTCCTTTTATACACCAAGGAGTCCTTTACAAGATAACTATAAATCTTCTAAACTTCTATGAGATATCAACATATCTTCTAAATATATAAGATATACATTAAATCATTCCATACATATCACAAAACACGCTTTTATCTCTTCAACAGTTGTAATCTTCATGCAGCAGTACTAAGTCTTCTAGCAGTATTAAGTTCAGTACTGGCAGTACTAACTTTTCTTCTGGCAGTACTAACCTAGTTAGTACTGTTAGTTATATCTTGAGCAGTATTAAGTTCTTGAACTAGAAGTACTAACTTGTGAAGATTTATTCCCAACAATCCTCCCCTAAACTTGTGATTTACCTTCAAATCTCAAGTTTCTTCTGAATCAAATCTTCTAGTCTAGTTTGCTGAGGATGCTTCCAAACACTCTTCTACTGCTGTACTTGTGATTTGACAAACCTGATGAGCTCATAACCCATTTCACTTTGATGATCAACTTCTAGCCTTCTACTCAACATTTTTGAAAGAGTATCTTGTGACAGAGGATATTTCTTTTCTACCATCATGTGAATCACAAAACCAGTATCCATTAAAAGCACATGAACTCCACAAAAATTATGTAACTTCCAGTTTATCAGATTCCAGTCTTGTTGATTTCTCCATATTTCATCTTCTTCATTTGGTTCAATCATTGTCTTCAGATCTCCCCAAAGCAATAAGTCATAACCTTCTGGACTTGCTGTCTGAAATCTTTCCTTGACCAATCTGTACAATTCCAGCACATCTTGCCTATCAAAATCATAAAGCATTGCACTAAATATCTTGTAATGTTTAACACTTCCATCTGCTCTTTTGATTTGATAATAGTATTTATCATTTGCTAGAATCTGTGTCTCCCAGTCAACTATTGGATACTTTGTTGCCAATGATTCAATATTAAGACTTTCTTCTTCTGGAACAATGTTCAAGTAAACTTGAAGTTCTTCTTTCTCAGTATCATCTTCTAGCTTCTGTTTCTTAGCACTTTCTTCACTAAGAGTTTCTCTTGCTCTTTTCCTAGCAAGTGATTTCTTTCTACTTCCTCTAGCTGGTTGCTTTTGAACAAAACTTGAAGCTTCATCCTTTTTAACAAATTCTTGTTGAAGATCAAATCCAGATCTCTTCATTACTTCCTTTTCAATCTCAGAATCCTTAGGTACAAAAGCTTGATTCTGATCCCATACTCTTTCAAATATAGGTCTAATATCTTCATAGCTCATTCCCTTGAAATGACTCAGCTTGTATCCTCCCTGATTCTTCAAATACATACACATGTTCTTCCTTACTTCAGTTATAGAGAAAGGTCTATTCTGAAGTATATGATATCTTAGTACAGCAGGATCACTCTAATCAATATTATAAGCTTAAGCTACAACTTCTTCTCTTTCATCCAACTACTTTTGCAATTCAATGGCTGTTTCAAAATCAAACTTCTCTTGTTGATGTTCTGCCTTGAACTTAGCTTGTTCTTCCATAAACACTTTCTTAGCTAACTCCTCATCAACACTTATTTGAACTTGAACTCTCCTTTTGATTTTTTTTGGAGGCTCAGACTCTTGCATAATTGCTTTTCCTTTATCCTTTGCTTTTACACCAGTAGTACTACCCAATTCACTGGCAGTACTAACATCAGCACTACTAACTAATCTACTTCTTCTGGTGTAAGTTTAAACATTTTCAACACTTTGTCTTCTTCTAGCTGCATCTACAAGAGCTGTAGCTGCACAAAAAACACCTAACTGCTCTTCAGGTTGATCACTAATCTAAGTATCATCAATCCTCCCCTGATCTGCAGCATGTAGAGGTACCAAAGAAATTATAGCATCCAAGTCCAGTTCTTCAATCAAACTCCTCCCTTGTTTAGAAGGATCCTCCTCATCTTCCTCAGCATCAGAGATGACAACTTTGGCCCTCCTCCTAGCTTGGCTTATCTTGATTGTCTGCTCTAACTTTTTCACCTATTTCATCAGCTTTGTAAGAGTAATATGGTAGGTCTGTTTTGTTTGCTTTAATTCAGACTCTAAGCTTTCAACCTTCTTGGACAGTGAGGTACAGAGATCTGTCAATTCATTAAGTGATAAATTACCCTCATCACGTACAAGTAAGTGAACACTTTGGAGAGGTGATTCATGGGGCATTGGATCAGCCTCCTCAGTAATAGGTGTGGTTTGGTTAGATGGTGGTGTAGATGGTGGTTGTGAGATTGATGGATGGGTTTGGGGTGAGAAGGATGGTGAAGATGTTATTCTGGAAGGAGATGACTCAGGTGTGGTGAGCATGGTTGGAAATAGTGGAATGCCCACCTTAGAATATCCCTTGGAAGTCCTTTTCATATTACGAAATAGTTTTTGTATAAGTGTAGGAGTAGGAAAGGTTCTCTTATGAGGGAAAAGCATTCTCTTACGTTTGTTCAAAAAGATTTGAATGAATCTATAATACATCAAAAACTTTGACTTACTATCTAATTTCTTTATCATGGCCTCAAAAATGAAGTTAGAAAAGTTAAAGGTATGGTTAGTTGCCAGGCAAATGATAACAGTAGCTATATTGCTACTAAGCTGCTCCCAAGCAGTCTTCTTAGGACTCAAATAGTGGAGAATGGTATGAATGAAGAATTTCCACTAAGGGGAAAAATGTCCCGTTTGAAAAGTTAGGCTATCAGAAGTGATTGCATACCCCATGAGAGCCAGTTGCTCAAAAAATTCTGCAGTAAGGAGAGAGCTAATACCATCAGAATCTTCAAGCTTGAGATATCTTCTAATGGAGGCCTCAAAAACAAATACCTTGACCTTTCTATCTATGGTAGCAGTGATTCCCTTGACTCCATCCTCATTTGTGCTCAAAGTAGTAGTTTGCCAAAATTGTTCTATAGGAGAAGCATAAAGGGTTGGGCATTCAGTGAGGGCATTCTTGATGTGACTTGCAGTTAGAAAATCAATGATTTGATGAAACCCCTTACTTCCTTCTGACTTCTCTAAGTACGCAACCATGTTGTGCTTGTCGCAAAATTCCAAACTCGCCATTTGATGAATAGAAAGTGAATTAAGGTTCTGGGATATGGTCGTGGGAGAGAGTATGAGTGTTTGATAGAGGTAATTGAGATAAGAGAGAGTTTTTAAGGTTTTAAAATTTCACCGACAGAATAAGATTTGTTTTTATCTTGAAGAAATCTTATGTTTATAGAAAGATCAAGAATTCTCTAATTAGTCAAACTTATAGATGAAGTGGTTGGTGGAAATTTCGCAACGGCTATATTTAGAGAAGGAAATTCTGTTATGGCTCAAACAGTACTAACGGTCACCCAGCAGTACTAAAATTAGCCTAGCAGTACCAACTCTAAGCCCAGCAGTACTAACTTGGAGAGACCAGTTTTAACTTCAATTTCGTCCAAAAAGCTTTTCCATCGCCAATTTTGACTCTCACAATCCCTCTTTCTATTTTTATCACATTATCTCTCTTCTTTTTTTGCTCACCACTTCACTCTTTCATTTTTCATTACACAGACAACTCTCTGTCTGTTTTTTTTTCAGTCACTAAATCTCTCTATTCTTTTTCTACCAATTTCAGATAGTGTTTGTACAATGAGCCATCAATTCCATAGTTTTCATGTTGTCCTCCCACTTCAAGTGTTTAAACTCTTGAGAAGAGGTGGAATCATTAATGACTGTTTTAAGCTGATAATTCTCAAACCTAGTTTGAGCATCTACACCCCCAATATGGTATCTTGTCATCTGGGACCACTACCTGAACCAGTTCCCTAAGGATTTGGCTCATTAAGTGTTGCTATAAATTAGGTCTTATTGATGTTACCATTGTCCTGCTCTGCTTCTAACCTAGAAGCAGTAGTGGCAACCCTTTCCATTCTGTCACCCAACTCCTTATGGACAGCCTCATCACTAACCTTTACAGGGGGACCACTAAACTGAGGTATCTTGGTGTCCCGACCTCTTTTGACATGCCTAGATGTTTTTGATTCTTTTTAACATATTTTTGATGTTACATCTGCTTCCATCCATGCTTGACTGTATATTAACATAAGTAGCCTCCCCTCAAATAATGCTTCATGAGAAAGCATTCAACATCAGGTACTCAATATGCTATCCCAGCAAGTGTAGTCCAAAAGCAAAAATACACAATCCAAAGTATTTTCTTTTGACATTATAATAATGACTACAGTTTAACAAGCAAATCTTAATATAACTAAAGTACAAATTATACCTTAGCATACTAAAGGACAAGACTAACATACGAATCCTTTTACAAGGACTTTTTTAACAGACATAGAGAGATATAGACATTAAGGATTAAGCAATCAATACATGAGGACCGAAGTACTGAAACCTTCTAGCATCAAAACCTTTTGTAAGAAATCTGCAACATTATAATCCATATATTGAATTTTAAACCATTTGTATTATCTTTTACAATTGCAATCTCTTATAAAATGATGCCTAATCTCTATATGTTTTGTTTTAGAATGTTGAACAGGATTTTCAATAATGCAGATAGTACTGTTATTGTCAATATTAATGACAGTATTCATGAAATTATACCCATAATCTAGCAATTGATTTTGAATCCAGAGTACTTGTCCACAGCAACTAGCAGCAGCCACATATTCAGCTTATAGTAATAGAGTGTAACATAGTTTATCTGGTTTCTACACAGCCTATGATATCAACCTTTTTCCTAAAAACTGACAACCTCATTTGTTGAACTTCCTATCTAAGTGGACAGCATAGTCACTATCAGTATAAGCAACTAGTTCAAATGGAGAATCTCTAGAATACCAAAGGCCTAAAGTTGGTTTGCCTTTCAAATATCTAAAAATTCTCTTTACAGCTAAGAGATGTGATGTCTTTGGAGTAACTTGGAATCTGGCACATGCACATACTGCAAACATAATATCTGGCCTAGATGCTGTGAGATACATCAAAGACCCAATCATAGATCTATATAGATGTACATCAACATCATCAGCATCTCCATCTTTGACTAACGGCTTTTCCAAATCAACTGGAGTAGAAGCAGACTTCACATCAGTGTAGTTGAATTTCTTCAAAATCTCAGCTACATATTTATCCTGACTGATAAATATTCCATCTTCCTTCTGTGTTACCTGTAATCCTAAGAAGAAAGTAAGTTCTCCCATAGAACTCATCTGAAACTTATCCTTCATAAGCTTCTCAAATGCAGTACACAGTTCCTTGTTTGTAGAGCCAAAGATAATGTCATCAACATAAACCTGTACAAGCAAAATATCTCCTTTTTGCTTCTTGATAAACAATGTCTGATCTATCTTCCCTCTTTTAAACCCATTGCCTAACAGATAGTTAGCCAAGGTTTTATACCATGCTCTTGGTATATAAGAATGCACTCTTCACATCCATTTGATATACCAGAAAACCCATAAAAGAAGCATAGGCTAAAAACAATCTTATTGCCTCAATTCTTGCCACAGGAGCAAAAACTTATTCATAATCTATGCCTTCTTCTTGCCTATGACCCTATGTAACCAACCTTGCTTTATTCCTAATTACAATCCCTCTTTCATCTTTCTTATTTCTGAAGACCCATTTCGTTCCAATGGCCCTCTTCCTATTAGGCAAATCTACAAGTTTCTAAACTTGTTAGAGTTTGAATTGCAGAAGTTCTTCCTGTATTGCTTCCACCCAAGATGAATCAGATAGATCTTTAGCAATGTTTGTGGGTTTATTCTGGGATAAGAAACAAGCATACAAACAAGTATTCAGGGTATCATGTGTTTTCTCTTTATAAACAGCACTGAGAAACCCTTGTTCAGAAGTAGGTTTTGTCATTCTTCTTGTCTGAACAGATGACTTCACATCACCAATTACATTTTTAATTGGGTGATCTTTATGAATTCTTATATTTGGAGTGGTTGGAACTGTATAGGAATTAAGGATGTTCCCTAAATCAACTTTTGGTTCATCTTTATCACTGAGAACACACATGAAGTGGCTTCAAGTGTATGACTATCTCCTATTGTGCAGAAACATTCTTTAGGACTATCTGGATTAGATGAACTACAGTATTACTGAAGGATCAACAGATTAAGTTAAAAACGACCAGAATTAAACTTTCATGAATGGCAGTATTAACATGTGTTCTAGCAGTATTAACTTCTTTAGACAGCTATCATCTTCACATGCACTTATCTTTTTCATCACTCTCATTATGCGGACCATCTTCATCATGCTTTTGATAATCAACAACAGATTTTGGTTCACCATTTCCAACATCCTTAGAAGGTAAATCAAAGTATGAAGCATCTTTCCAAATTGGCATCACAATGCAATCTTGACTGATATCTTCTTTCTGTGTAGATTACCTACATAAAGTTGCTCCTGTGTCACCTGCAGATTCAATAGTGATTTTGTACCTGCAGCTACTGGAGCATAATTCATAGATAGGGTTAGAAATCAATATCAAACATCCTCTTTTGGACCATTTTCCTTTCTATCCACTGACTTATTCTCGTAAAAAAAACCTAATATGCAAGTTTTCCTTCTACCCTCCTGGTTCTAGGTATTGTTATAACCCTAAAAAGCTTTACTACTAAAAGAATATCCAACAAAGAAACCTTCATCACTTTTGCCATCAAACTTGCCTAAATTGTCTAAAGTATTAAGAATGGTAACATGACATCCAAATGGTCTCATAAAGCTTAGAGTTGGTTTAAAAACCTCTAAAAAAGTTCATAGTGTCTTGTTATGAGGGCTTGACTACTAAGACCTTATTTGTACATAGCAAGCAAGTTACTAACTGCTTCAGCCCAAAATGTGTAGGTAACTTAAGTCATGCTACATTGTCTAGCAGCCCTCAATTAGTGTCCTATTCCACCTCTCCCCATAAAGCACCACCCATTTTGTTGAGAGTCCCGGCTACACTTGTTATTCCCTCTTAAATACCATTTTTCTCAAGCAAAATCATCTATAACTTTATTCTTAAATTCTATTCCGATTATCACTTCTGATTAATTCACTTTCTTATCACTAGGTTTTCCTATTTCTTGATAAATTACTTGAGAATCTCACTGGTTTCATCCTTTAGTGTTTAAAAAGGAAAACCCAAGTAAACCTGTTATAATCATCAGTGACTACTAAGCAATACTTCTTATACATTAAACTACTCACAAAGGTTAGACCAAACAGATCCATATGAAGCATAAACAAAGGCTTAGTAATTGGATTCAAAACCTTGGACTTATAAGAAGCTCTGTGTTGCTTCCCTTTAAGAACAAGCAACACAGGTTGGTTATTCCTCAAAATGTTTTGTAGCAATCCTCTTACAGATTATCCTTAACACGCTGTTTAGGTTCTTAAAATTAATATGACCAAGCCTCTATGCCAGAGCATTGATTCATACTAATAGAGCCTTTGCCAACAAGAACAAGTTAACTCTCTTTAGGAACAATTTCTCATATCAAAAACTGTACAAATTGTCCTTTCTAGAATTTTAAGAAGTATATGACGTTCATCGGGCAACTTAAAAATAGAGAAAAGACAATGACATTAATGTGCAGTAAAAAGGACATAGTGTCTTTTATCACACACTATAGACACTAAAAAAGGTTGAACTTAAACTCATTGACAAGTATAACATCTGACCAAAATCAAGGCTATATCAGTTTTAAGTGTACCTTTACCAGAAATTCTACCACCATATGCTCCTCCCCCAAATGTAACATAACCTCCATCAAATTCCTTGAAATCTAAGAGATAAGCTATGCTCCCAGTCATGTGCCTTGAGCATCCACGTGTCAAGTAAATCCTGTATCATCCCTGTTTGTGGCTTGCCCAGCACATAAAAAATAAGTAAAATAATTTCCTTTGGGACCCAAGCCATTTACTGAACTTGGATCTTGACTTATGGCATCAATGTAGTTGTGTTTCTTCAAGGTGATTGATGCACTATCAAGTTTGGTAGGTCTCCAACCCAACATGCTGAGGCCTTAACAACATCTGCCTGATTAAACCTAACAGCATTAACAACTGCAGAATGTGGCCTAGCAGTATTAACTGCTTTTGGCCTAGCGAATGTTACGTTGCTTTTATTTATTTTGTGCTTGCAGTAGTATTTGTTTGGGTAAACTTTTGTTAGAATAATACTACCTGTTTTTATTGATAGGGCCTTCTTACAGTTGATTGTGCTGATTTTAAAAAATGTGACATTGATGTAGCACTAAAAACTGTAGATTTGGGATGAGCAGTATTAACTGTCCTGGCAGTATTAAATGGTTTTGGGCTAGTTTTCATTAAAACTGCTCTTGGAACCATGTTCCTTTGAGCATTAGGGTAAGTCCTGTTAGTAGTATAGTTGTAGTTCACCCTGTTATAATTATTCCCATATACCATCCTTTCTCTTTGATGGTATTTACAATGAGTCTACACATGATCAAAACTCCTACAAATGAAGCAAGTTTTGTTATACATCACAAAATCACTTCTTAGTTGATTGGATTTCTGTCCATTCTAGTTTCTTTGATTCCCTCTAGGACTTTGTGATCTATACATCTCAGCATACCTAACTGACTTTTTAATAGTTTTTTCATGATTTTTAGGTTTGACAATCTCTATCTTTTTATCAAGAAAAATAGTTTCTTTATCAACATTAAGTGGAGACTCAACAAAGCTACTTGTGTCTTCTGATACTTGTTCTTTTATCACAAACAATGTTAGACTCTTGGTCGTAACTTTTGAATTAAGGGTCTTTGAATTCTTCAAGACCAGAATAAGTCAAATCAAGCTTTTTAGGTTGATTATAGATTAAAGGATAGGGTGGAGGAACATCATTATACCCCAAACCCTTTTTTACTTTTGTCAGTTATCTTACTCCCTAACAACTTGTCTAGGTCTTTTGAGGCTTTATCAAATTTCTCAATTTTAAATTTAATGCCCTCTTTTTCTTGCTTAACTTTTTCAAACTCACTTTTAAGTACATTTATTTCATAATCTTTGCAAGCTACTTCCCTTTTAAGAACTGCAACTTCTTCACTAAAAAAAACCTCATTCTTTCTATATATGATAAGTTGTTCTTCTACAGTTGCTAAACCTCTTTTATAAGTAGCTGTTGTAAATTCAGTTTGATTAAGCTTAACAATCAAATCATCACACTGTTTCTTAAGAGTTTCATAGTTTTTCAGACATGTTTTAGAGCAAGTTTTATCATTGTATACCTCAGAATCTAAAAACGACATTAGAGCCATGTTTGTCTAAACCTGTTCTTCTGCCATTTCACTCTAGTCAAAACCTACACCATCTATAGCCAACATTGCCTTTGAAGATGTGTCTTCATTTTTTCCATGCTTCCTAGTGTTGTCTTGATTTCCGAACTGACCCTCCTTGTTCCTTGGTGCTCTACACTCCCTGGCAAAGTGTCCCATCTTGTGACAATTGAAACACTACCTTGGATTTATCATACCCAGCAATATCATTAGCATTAATGAAAATTTTCCTGCCTGTCCTCTAAAAGTACCTATTTGCCCTCATACTTAGCAGAGAGCTGTCACTTCAAATCCATTGCTTCCAGATCATCTTTATGAATTTGCTCTAAGTCCTGCTGTAGGAGATTAGAACCATTGGGATTCTCAACCATGAAAGCATACACAACATTATCACTGAAGCTAGCAGTACTAACTTGAGGACTAGCAGTGTTAACATTAGGGCTAACAGTACTAACTTCATATGCAGGTTTAGCAGTATTAACATCATTAGTACTGCTAGTGCTTGGAGCAGTCATAAAGGCCAAGTTTTGAGCACCACTACTTGCACCAACAGATTTCTTTACACTTTGTTCAACAATTTTAAAGTTGTTATACAAATCATCGATGCTCATTGTTTCAATTTCAGCCTTATTCATCCAGACTACAACATGAGTATTCCACTCAGGAGGCAAGCTTATCAAACATTTTGAATTTAAGTCTTCTTGAGTGATGACTACACCCAAAATTGCAAGCCTACTAACAATCTTCTGGAGCCTGTTAAAGATAGAGTCAAGAGACTCTGTGCTTGATGCACTAAAATTTTCATATTGTTGCTTCAAAAGTGTCTTCTGTGTTTTCTTAGTGGCTTCATTACCTCCAAATCGTGTTTTGATAGCAGCAAACATTGTTTTAGCATCAATGTACTGACTGAAAGTAAGTTGATGTTCATTGGGAAGAGCCATGAGTAGCAAGCTTCTAGCCTTCACATCATTCTTCTTCTTGGTCTTTTCTTCAGCAGTTACCAGTACTGATTCTCTTATGTTGTTCGTGGTACAGATACCCATGAGTTACCATTCTCTATGACCTCCCATAGAGCATAGTCTTGTACCTGGAAGTATTGCTTGATTCTTATTACCCACATCTCATACTCACCTAATTTAAGTATGGGTAGCTTAGCAGTAGTATTACTCTGTGCAGATTCAAATTCCATAACTTCTATATCAAAGTTTCAGAACACAAGGCTCTGATACCACTTATTGATCCCAACTAGATCTTGCAAACCTTATTAAAGGGTTAGTTGTGTTGAATAGATTCAAGAAAACTATGCTAGAAACTTTGTTGATACTAAGAGTATGCGGAATCTACTCTTTAGTACTTAGAAGAATATGAATGTAATAGTAAACTGTGATGTAGTAGAATGAACAATGAATATAACCAGAAAGCTTAAATATTATTATGATGAATAATACGAGTACTTTGTCTAGTACTAGGGTTTACAACCTTGAAGCTATGAATGTGTCTATCAAGATGATGTTAACAACCAAAACCTAGGATCTCCTTTTATACACCAAGGAGTCCTTTACAAGATAACTACAAATCTTCTAAACTTCTATGAGATATCAACATATCCTCTACATATATAAGATATACATTAAATCATTCCATACATATACCAAAACATGCTTTTATCTCTTCAACAGTTGTAATCTTCATGCAGCAGTACTAAGTCTTCTAGTAGTATTAAGTTCAGTACTGGTAGTACTAACTTTTCTTCTAGCAGTACTAACCTAGTTAGTACTATTAGTTATATCTTGAGCAGTATTAAGTTCTTAAACTAGAAGTACTAACTTGTGAAGATTTATTCCCAACACAATCCAATTTACACAACAACACAAAGTAAATATAATGAAGATTTGTGATCGTGGGGAGGAAGAGAGAGATCAATTGATAACAATTCGATTGTAGAAGAATACGATTGTTCTTCTCTTGCATTTGATTAGAAGAAGAAGGGAGGAAGAAAGAATTAATCACTTGAAACAAGATCAAGGTATGTTTTTTTTAGAAAGAAAGAAAGAAGGGAGAAAAGTAGATCTGAGAAAATTCATGGCAAGAGGTTCTGTTTTTCAGATGAGGTGGCCCAGTATTTATAGAAGACAAAAAGAGTCGTTATGCTGGCGGCGGTCCTAGCGGTCCCTAATATATAAGGGGGCCGCCAGGCCTATAAGGGGGCCGCCGTAGAGTACGCTGCTCTTTTTGTCTTTTTGTGGGGAAGGTGTTATCTGTTTTGGAACCTTTCATTTTGGGGGAAAAAGTCTGATTTCAAATTTAATGATTTAATAAAATATTTCTTTTATGAATAAATATTTTGTTTTTATATTTTTATAAAACACTTTTGTAGAAATGTAAGGTTTGAGAAAAAATATTTTCTTGATCACTAATCATGTTTAATGATTTGTTTATTCATACCTTAAGTGGTTAATCTTAGAAATAGCATTTTATGATTAGTAATTTATAAACGTTTATTTTTATCGTAAACGTTTTTATATTTTGTTATTATCAAAACATTGAGAGGTCGAAAAATATAAATAACGTTTTAGACATTATTTGTATTAACAACATTTTTAAATGTTTTAGACACACTAAAATAGACATGTGTGAATGTGTCTAAAAACATTAAAAACTAGGTTTTTGTAACATTTCGTATTTAAGGTCACTATTTATTCCGAACTTTATTTCTATTTTTATTTTAAGCAAAGTCATTGATTTTACGTATACCCGATGTAGTACGAATTTCCCATTCTTGGCTTTAAGTGAGCCGTATTTAGGAATCTATTCCGTCTTCGTGCCTTAAGTGGTTTAATATTCTCATAATACTCCCCGATGATTATAGTTTACATCATTGTCATTTTCCGTTATGTTTCGCGTTTACGTAAATTTTTTGCTTAAAACTCGCGTTTTAGCTTAAACCTCGTGTTTATTAATAAACCTTACTTTTACTTAACAAATACTTACCCTAAACTTTTAATTAATTATACACATTACAAAATAAAAAAATATATAAAATCACCCTATTATGGGCCTATGGCCGGTTTACCCATTCCCACACACAACCTCTTTTACATTTTTATAAACCTCATTATCATTTCACTTCTCCATACATGCAATCCCTTCATTTCCACCTAGTTTCAATAAAAATCTCCTTCCTCCTTTCACCTTGTTGCTGCCGTACACCACCCTACCACCACCACCACTCTCACAAAACTTTCTACTCATTTTTATCATCTTATCATCATCCTAAAACCCCTTGCAAAGTTTGGTAGATTTTCTTGAAGTTTTGAAGAAATTACTGAAGTTTTAATGGAAGGTTTAAATCAAGACTAGGTTGGATCTTGGACTATTGTTATTTAGGGTGTACTAAACCCTTGTGAGTCAAGATTTAGGGTGTTGGAGTAGCAAGATGTACGCTGTGACATTATCTCTCTATGTTCTCAGTATTTCTTCATAAATAAGATACCTCGAACACGACATATTATTGGACTGTGAGTACTTATGCCTTGAGAGTAAGAAGATGAATACCATCATGTCTTCTGATATAGCAGTTTACTGTAAAATTCTAGGTCAGATGAGCAACTCAACTAATATATCATAATCTAAATCATAACCACCTCCCTCCATTTCATGTGTGAATATATACTCCACATTCTTTAAGTGTATGACAAACAGCTTGACTGATATACAAAGGTCATACCCACTACAGTACTTGACCTATTTCTCTACTCTCCCTGACACTAACCTCCTTCAAATAATTGAGTAACACACTGAGGAAAATACCCATAAATAAACGTGTGCCCTTCTGACAATGTCCACTTCTGCATACATAGCAACGCACCAAGTTTTACTCCTCTCTGTGAATATCGCGTGATGCCCGATAGTGACTCTAAGCTACCATTCGTCACAAATTTAACCACCCTGTATATTACCCACAGTACATAACTCTCACTCACCCAATACTCATGTGATACCAACTCTCCTGCCCATTGCATTGAGGTCCAGTATGTCACAGAGCTTAATATTATACGTCGTTGTAGACCTCTCCAATAGTCATGACACTGAGCTCTTGACTCCCATCCTCAGAAAGCTAACCCTAAGCATTGAAGTAGACCAATCATCCAGAATATGAGTCGTCTCACAATAACTCATCATAACGACATATACAACCCATTTCTACCTATTCGAACACATACTCTCTGTCTTCTCCTCGCATGTCACTGTGTTTCCATGTAACATGATCACTTGATCTATAGTGTCATACTTGTAGTCACTCTACATGTATGCGCATCATCAAATAGCAGAAACACCAACTAGCATTGTGTGCTAATACATTTCTCTCTCTCACCACAATAAAGACACCTCCCTCATCGCTACTTCTAAGCTTCCTATACTTGATAGCCCGCCAACACTTTGAGTATCACTACCAAAGACCATACCAACGATTGCTCAGACTGTGTCAAAAGATCCCTCATATCAACAACTCAAACTACCAATCGTCATAGTGTCTGACTGTACTACATAATCATAAAGTACACTAACTGAATCCCTTGAATCCTTCAACCAAAAAACGCTCCATATACAGTGCACACACACCATCATTGACCTCACGTGAAATCTTAAGACATTTGTATAACCCTCAAGATCTACCAACAATCTAGAAAATAATACATCTCGTGTTTCAATTGTGTGCAAGTTCACTTGCGCTATGTGTCCAGATTCGTCATCGCTGTGAATGCTCGACATATGTCGCCGTCTCTGGAGTGTTACTGTCGCGCAGACCAAGTTGTGTGTGAGTGTGTTATTCCTTAAAGCATTGATATCGGTAGAAAGTGGGCTGATAGAGTATAGATAGTGTAACATGAGTTCATATCACTGATTAACAAAGATATAGTAGTATGAGATAGAAACTGAGGCGTATTTTTGTCAATAGGATATGAGTATCTGTGCGAGATATAGAGTATTGTTGTCAAAGTCTATTCTCCAGATTGCATATTTAGACCAATATTCTATGAACTCTAAGCAGATGATAACACATATACATGATTGTGTAAGTGAAAAGATGAATACATGCATTCTCCCTATATATTGTCTAATCAAGAGTTAGTACAATAGTTGTAGATATCTACTGCCTATGTCTCACACTTATATATAAAACTGTGTGATAGTTAGTGCTCTTGTGTGAGTAAGTGATTATTGACTCGAGAACGGAGTCTAGTTCGTTGACGTGTAAACATTCATATAAATAAGTGTTGAGTGGCTATATCAAAGTCACGAGACATTTGTGTTCATAGACTCGACTCGTGTGTGTAGAAGTATATATACTGTACCTACTATGTATAGATAGGTTATATTGATGTGGAATCAATCGATATAGCTAGATTATTGTGATAAATAGTGTTGCTTGATGGTGTGAGTAATAGAGTGAGTGAATGTGTTCCGTGATAGTTTTTGTCTCTAACAGACAACTAAACCTTTATTTTTTAAAAATACAACAAAACCATAGATGCTGCAGTATAATGCACGTGATCTTTCTGATAGTGTATAAGAGTAGAAGTAATGTTGTGCTATGTGAGTGATGTTGTTGAGATAATGAAGATCTACTTTCTATATGGTAGACATTATTTTGTATTTCTCTGACAGACTAGAGGAGGTCACTGTCTCCGACCTAATCCGTCACAATGCAATGTAATGATAGTGACACCTGTATCATTATGTTCCTCTATCCAGATGACACGGTGATATTTGTTCAACTGCTTGTCTCTGTAAGATACAGATATCACTCTACATAGGAAGTTAGTGTGGCATGTTTAAAAGTACTCCCTCGCGTCCGGGATCGTCACCTCCCGCGTGATACTCCTCTCTCACATGTTCGAACCATGTCGTGTTGTGCTCTCGCTCTAGGCCTCCACATTTGGTTCTCGGCTCTCCGTTGATGTGTTGAATTTTGTATTTTGTCGGCTTTCCAGAAAGAGTACCACTCTGTCTCAGAGCTATTAATGTATCTAGGAGTGTCTGGAGGATATTAGTAGCCCTACTCTGTTTTGGTACCTAGTGGATGGATTTGTTTGAGACAGCAGTATTGTAGTTGTATGATGTGTCATGGGTTTTAAATGTGTAGATCTCTCATGTTTCATGAGAACGTTGTGTAGGTTTTGCGTGTAAGAAGGTCCCTTGTGTTATGTTGGCACTTCTCTCTAGCTCGAGTTAGTGAGTGACTTGTCTATTCTCTTGTTCTAGATACGTGATAGCATGTGTGTGTAAAAGGATGCAATCTGTAAAAAGAAGATGTCTTCTCTCTAATACAAGTATTCTGTAGATAAGTGTTCTATCTAAACTTAGAGAGTGTACCCATGGTTAAACATTAGTGATCACAAGTATTCTATCCTTGTGGCTACAAGAGTCCTTGTTAGCAGACTTGTGTCGAGTATGACACAGTGGGCAAGTGAAGTGTGAATTATAGGTGTCTAGCTCTTTTGAAGGTTGTCTGTGTATGTTGTAGAGTAGTCTATGTGTCAGATCACAATTTGTGATAGGTCAGTGTTGTACAGCGCGGTAGAGATCGAGATTGCTTGTAGAGGTAAGCAACATGATCTTTACTGTCACATTGCATCTCAGTTGTTCGAGTTCGCTGAAGAGATGATAGTATCTAAAGAGAGATGTATCGTGAGATGTGTGGTTGATGAGTTGATTTGTGGGTTGGTTAGTTATTTTACGCCTTAATATACATTGGTGATGTGGTAGATTGGGTTCTAGCTATATATAGGAAATCGACATTAGCTTAGTGTCGCGAAAATAATGTGAGCAAAGCTGTTTACGGTGTTTTGGCCATTTAAAACAAAGGTTATTATGTTGGGCCATAAATTGTAACGGGTTTGGTTATGACCCGATTGAAAGGACTCGACATCTGAGCTCTTAGTGTCGAAGAATATAATGTAAGCTCCTTGCTATAAGTTTTTCTCTCCCCGAAATGGAGCTTGTTGATTTAGTTTGAGTAACTCGCGAGTTGGGTTACTCTAGGAGTGGAGTAGGGTAAAAAGGAGCTTCGTGAACGAACACCTTGATTAAAATCATCATGTCGGTTTTCATTTCTTTTTACCTTTCTCTTTACTTATTGTCTTTACATTTATCGCTTTACTTTTACACTTGCCTTGTGTTATGATTGTTGTGAATGTTGTGTTTGTTGTTGTGTTAGTCATCGTTGTGTAGCTCTTTGTAGTAAACCATGTGAGTGTGGATATAGTGGTAGAATATGTGTTAGTATAATTGTAAAGATCCATTATAGACACTTCTTATATTGCGTCTAACTTGATTGGGATTTGATACAAATGATCTAGTCGTACTGAAAACCTCTTAGCGGAGGCTGGGGTCCCTTTAAATATGGCGGGCCACCCATGTCCCTGATGTACTAGGCAGGCCCTCATATATTATGAGGACCGCCGACAGAGGAGTGATATAAATCTTTGATTTTTAAATTTTTTAAGGTAAACGATTCACCCCCCCCACCTCTTACGGTTTCCACATGTTTGATGAGAGACACATTTTCATTTTATGAAAAAAAATTTGGACACTTTTGTTGGCATGAGACCAGGTTGATCAATGATGAAACAACAAGGACCCATGTTCGATTGATACCTAACGTTTCAGATTGTCACTCGAGTCTAATTGTCTTATTGTTAATGGTCAACATGGACTAACCTTAATTATGTATGTAAAGTTATCGTAGAACTTCATTCTATATAGGTTTCCAAAAAATATTTTATAATATGCATGTGTATTGGTGTTGGGATTGAACAAACTAGGTAACTCAATTAGCTTGAGTACACAGGGGAATGGATTTCTTGTTTTAGCATATAGATTAACACATAAATTAAACAAGTAATTTACTAACCTTTTGTTTATTAATTAAATCAATAAAGTTACGCCGCGGATGTGATCTTAAAAACATAGTGGGTTAAATTACCTATCTCTACGGTTGCTCATACAAACACGTCAACCAAGTATGAGTCGATTGCTAGTCAACCTTCACGAACCAAACAACATGTGTTGAATCATATAACCAAAAACCCCTGAAGTTACTGTATCGAAATCGCCAAACCCTAATTAGTTTGCACCGAAAACAAAACAAACCGAAACCTTAAGTTTGGGTTTTTGTATTCGTCGAACAAGAAGAGAAAAAACCAAATCCCTAGGTAAGGGATTTAATGTGTCGATCACAAGGAGGACAATGAAAACCGAAAACCCTTGATAAGGGTTTACCGAATTCGGTTTTAGGGATAAACAAAAGAACCGAAAATTCCCTAATAAGAGTATTAGGGTTTCGGTTAGGGTTTAGGGAAAAAAAAAAAGCACCGAAAATCTCTAGGTGACTTTTAGGATTTGTGTACATTGTGGTATGAATGATAGATTGAGGGTTTGTTATAGGGTTGTGTTAATATTCGGCACAAGCCCAAATCCTATTCTTATACAACAAGGAAACTTAGTTTTCTTTTTTCCCCTCTAAACCCATAACTGAACAAACACCCCCTTCTAGATCTATTTGGAGATTCGACCAACAATGGGCCCCCTTGGGTTCGGGTTTTATTTGTTTTAGTCCCTCAGTTTATTATTTAATATATTGTTAAGCTAGTTAAACAATTAATGTAATTAACAACTATTTAAATAATTATATCGTAAAGTAAAACATACTCTAAGTGTTTAACGCGTGTGCCCCCAATAGGCTCACGTATTTCTAACGTATAACTTGCGAAACCGACTAACATATTCCAACAGCACCATAGTTCTTGGGAGTCGGTCGTATAGTTAGAGGCTGCAGATATACGGATATAATGGTACAGTCTAGCAAACACTTACATATCTACTTTAAATTTAAATACTTGGAGATAATGGTTTCAAGGAACAATCGCAGCTTTAATGGTTAATGTATTAATTGACATTAGCATACCTTGTTCAGATACCGTTCCCGATATATTAAAAAAACGTTTTTAAATACATGGATATATTAATAAAAATAATTTTTATATCATATATAATAAAATAATTATAATTATAAATATAAAATAATATAATATAATAAAATATAATAATAATAAATTATATAATATAAAATAATTATAATTAAAATGAATATAAAAATTATATATTAAATCATTTAATTAAATATAAAAAAATAATATGAAGGACAAACTTTGTCCAAATCCATAATCTCATTCCATATAGTTGTAACCATATTTAGTTTCTTGTATAGAAGTTAAATTCGATCTACACACAAACGTAATCAAGAAAAATTCATTTCTTTGAATTACTTATTTGGGTTCGGCCAATCATCTCTTCTGATTTTAATTCTGGAGAGGCGCCCATGGTATCATTCTTGAAACATATTAAGTGGAGGATAACAAATTACTTTGTGACTACATAGTGTTGGGGCTGATGCTTCACATCACTTTCCAATCATCTTATCCTTTAGAGAATATTCCATTCTTTCATTGTTAGCGTTTGTTAGAATCAAAAAAAGTGATTTTTGTCCACAAAATTTAGAACTTGTGGGTATCTCAAGTCTTAGTGATGACTTTTTTAACAGTTTTCGATATCATTACTCATGACAAGGATCCAATATAATTAGTCGAAGGTATGGGTGTGTCCAATATGCATCCCTTGTGAATACAACATTGAGTTTTGGCTGGGGGGGAAATCCATTATATTCTAAAGAATATAACATCCACTCACATTTGCCTTATGTAACCAATATTCCTAGTGATGTTAACCGATAATGGAAATATTAGAATGTAACAATCATTCAAGGATTAATCATGCAAATATTTGAAAACAATTAATTATATGTCCTTGATGAACCCAATACACGTATCTTCATTCTCAGAAATAAAATTGTCTTAGCTTACCTATTTATCCAATTACTAAAACAAGATATGATGAACTAATTAGCAACGTTAAACCCCAATGTTTCAACATCTCTACTCTTTCTTTACCAGACATATAAATTTGTTATCTGTGTTAACTTTCTGAATACTTGGTATTCAAATTCACAAATTTTTGAAGGATTTAATCGATGATGATAAGTGTCGTATCTATATTTGCATACTATTTCAAGTTTAATCCTAGTATGGGAATGTAGGCAGTGAACCAGTACCTTTATTGGGGTATTTAAAGTCAAACAACATTCCTATCTCAAAACAAGACATCTTTCACAGTTCTTATAATGTTAATGAATTAACATTCTTTAATGTGCAATGGCAACTCAATGCTCTTAGCTGGAGCATATCTTGATAATAGATCTATCATAAAAGATTAAATCCTTACTTTAACTGGGATTGATTATTCTTCAGCATCGTGTGTACACAGACAACACTATGCATTATATCATTCGTAAACATTTGTTTTAACAGTCATCTAAATCACTCTCAATTAGATATTGTTGCTATCAGTTATCTAAACATTCTCAAATAGATACTGTTGTTGTTAGCTCATCTTGCTCTTGTGCAAAAGTAACAACCAGTCTCATACACAATATAAGATATACATGATGAATCCTTCGTTAAAAGGGTTTTCATCCATGTATTAAATTATCTCAAGTAAAATATATCATTTAAGACTTGCTTCAATGATGTATTGCATTGTGTTGGACTTAATTTCCGCATATGTTTATTTCATTAAACATTTTGTTGGGATTAAAAGTCTTGATGCTGTTTGAATTACTGTTGCTCATGTTTGTGTTAATGTTGCTCAGTTGGATTTAGTGCTGCTCATGAACTTTAAAGAAAATACGTGAAGTGTTTACTACTGTTAGTACACATTTACTACTGCTAGTGAATATTAGTACTACTATTGAAAATATGCTAAGTGTTTACTACTGCTAGTACAAAGTTACTACTGCTAGTGAATATTAGTACTGCTCAAGGTTAAGACTGATCAGAGATAAGTTAATGCTGCTGAGGTTAATAAGCTAGTAATGTTTATTGTTAGTACTGCTTATATGATATGTATTAAGTTATTTGTTTATAGAAAAGATTATGGATACTTAGGAAAGTATTGTAAGCCGACTAGGGCTCTTTGGTGTATAAAAGGAGGTCCTAGGGCATAGAGTTTGATATCTTTTATCAATCTTTTAAAGTCTTAGACGTATAATTCATAGCTTCAAGGTCTTTGTAACCCTAATACTTTAAGAGTATTCGTATTATTATCATTACTTTTGTAACCCTAATACTTTAAGAGTATTCATATTATTATCATTACTAATATTGGAGCTTATTTGTTGAATTGTATGTTTATTGAATTATTGTTTCATTAATAATTCTTCTTAATATTAAAGATTAGATTCCGCATAATCTTAATAACATCTCAAAACACAGTTTCTACTATAGTTTGTTAGATTTATCTAATTAATAAACCTTAAACAAGCTTATGGAATTTGATCTATTGGAAGTTTGGGATCTTCAAAGTGGTATTTGAGCTTGTTGAGAAGCCTCGGTGAATAAGAAGAACTATTTTTGCTATAAGATTATGGATCAAGATTCTGCACACATGGGGCTGCATCCAAAGTTCCACATGCTCAAATATGGTGAGTATGAGATAATGGAAGATGAGTATTGAACAATATTCCAGTGATAGACATTCCACTGTGGAAAAAGTCATAGAGAATGGTCTGCAACCTTACCAAAAACAAAAATGATGAAAGGGTTATGACAGAGATGGCCTCTATTACATCTGCTGAAGATAGGGCTCAAAGAAGATTAGATGTGAAAGCCAGGAGTACTTTAATGATGGGCATTCCTAATGAACATCAGTTAAAGTTTAACTCTATAAAGGGATTCTAAGAGTTTGCTGGCATGTGATATAGTATGGTTGAAAATCGAGTTGGTGGTGATAGCAGCTACAAGAAATGACTCAAAAGGAATCTCTTATATGCAAGCAAATATGAAACCTTCACTGCTTAAGCTCAGATGTATGCTTGATAAACTTATGATAGGCTTTATATTCTTGGTGAGTCAGTTGGAGACTTTTGGATGAAAAGCTTTCACAAGAAGGATGTTAATCAAATGTTATTACGAAGTTATTTGTCTCCTGAGTGGAACACAACCTGGATGTTGTGTGGAGGAATAAAGATGATTTGGATACAATGAGCATGGATGATCTCTACAACAACCTTAAGGTGTATGAACCAGAAGTTAAAGGGATGTCTAGCTCAAGTTCAAGCACACAAAACATGGCTTTTGTGTCCTCTTCATGGAGTTTCTACTGCTAGCACTCAACTTAATGCTGCTAACTTTACAAATATTGATAACTTGAGTGATGCTGTTATTTGTGCATTCTTTGCTAGTCAACCAAATAATCCTCAACTTATACATGAGGACTTGCAATAAATCCATCCAGATGACATGGAAGAGATGGATTTAAGATGGCAAATGGCCATGTTGACTATGAGGGCAAGAAGGTTTTTAAAGAATACAGGAAGGAAGCTTACTGTTAATGGCAATGAGACTATTGGTTTTGATAAGTCCAAAGTGAAGTGTACATATGTCAACGAGAGGGCGACATTTGACTGGGAGTGCAGGAGCTCAGACATTTTGCTAGAGAGTGCAGAGCTCTAAGAAATCAAGACAACAAGAACAAGGAAAGCTCAAGAAGGAGTGTGCCTGTAGAAACATCTACTTCCACAACTTTGATGTCATGTGATGGTCTTGGTGGATACTTCCACAGCTTTATGCACTCATGGCTTTCTCATCTTTAAGTCCTGACTTAGAGATATCCAATGATTCTATTTGTTCAAAATCTTGTTTGAAAACTATTAAATCTCTTAAATATCAAAATGATCAACTATTAAAAGATTTAAAGAAATCCGAGTTAATGGTTCTAGGTTATAAGACATGTTTAGAGTCAGTGAAAGAAAAACTTAAAGTTTATAAAGCAAATGAGTCTATTTATTTACAAGATATTAAAGGCTTAAAATTTAAAATTCATGTAGGAGAAATAACTATTAGAGAGCTTAGGAAGAAGCTTGAAAAAGTTCAAAAAGAAAAATATGGCATTCAACTTAATGTAGATAAATTTGAACATGCATCTAAAAGTTTAAACAAGCTCATAGAGTGTCAGATAGTTGCCAATTGCTAGAAAGGTTTAGGCTATGAAAATTATAATGCAGTTCCACCTCCCTATACAGGAAATTTCATGCCTCCAACATCTGACTTGCCTTTTAATGGTTTAGATGACTTTGTTAATGAGTCTGTAGTTAAGAACTGTAAAGCTATGTCTAGTGAAGAAGAGCCTAAGGTAGTTAGGAAGAATGATGATGCCCTAATTATTGAAGAATGGGTGTCAGACGATAAGGAAAAGGATGTGTCTTAGCCTAAAATTGAAAAGAAAACAATTAGGCCTAGTATTGCTAAGAAAGAGTTTGTCAAATCTAAACAACAAGAAAAAACTGCTAGGAAAACTGTTAAACAAGTTGAGCAACATAGGCAAAACACTCACAATCCAAGAGGCAATCAAAGAAATTAGAACAATATGATGTCTCAAAAACTAGGAAGCAATTTTGAGATGTTTAATAAGCCCTGTTATGTGTGTGGAAGCTTTGATCATTTGCAGGTTGAATGCAATTGCCATCAAAAACAATTTCAAAATCAAAGGATGGTAAAACCTGCTTGGAACAATGCTCAAAGGGTGAATCATCAAAACTTTGCTAAAAAAACTCACCCCTGTGATAAAAAGAACTTAGTTCCAAGAGCATTACTAATGAATTCTGGTTTAGTATCAGTTAATACTGCTAGACAAGTTAATGCTTCTCACTCAAAAACAGCAGTGAATGCTGCTAGACTAATGCTATATCTTTCTAAAACAGCACATTCAACTGTTAACAGACCCATTCATAAGAACACAACATTTAAAAACATTAATATTAATCAAAGGGTTAATACTGTTAGGGGTAAAAAAATTAATACTGCTAGGCCAAAAGCAGTAGTTAATGCTGTTAAGGCCTCAGCTTGTTGGGTTTGGAAACCAAAGCATAAAGTTTTAGACCATGTTTCTAAACACAACAGTGCATCAATCACCCTAAAAAAGTTTAATTATGTTGATGCACAAGGCAGATCCAAGTCAGTGATGGCTTTGGTCCCTAAAAAAAAACTAATTTTCTTACCAAAAGTGCAGGGCAATCCACAAATAGATTTACAAGATCAAGGAGTAATTGATAGCGGATGCTCAAGGCACATGACAGAGAACATGTCCTATCTTACAGGCTATGAAGAGATAGGTGGAGGATATGCTGCTTTTGGAGGGAACCCCAAAGGAGGGAAAATCACAGGAAAAGGTACCATTAAAACTGGTAATCTAGGTCTCAAAGCAGACAACACAAATGAGTGAACCAACAAACGAGGTCTTACTGATTGAAATAAAAAAAGATCAATTTGAAAATCAATCAAACAGTGTCACTGCTAAAGGTTGTGTTGACATATCGAGAGTGTTTAATCATTTCACATTCTTCATCAATCGTCAATTCCATAACCGGGAATAAGTTAATTCTTATATAAAGCACCATTGTTTTTTCTTCCTCTCGCGGATTTCACAAGTTTGATTCATATAGAATCGCACAAGTCACCTACCATGAGCTTGTTTGATGTTGGCTCAAGCAGGATTTCCATCTTCACTGTGAATTATATCACTCGGATGTTCTGGCAAAATCACAAGGATAATGCGTATGACTCTTAATGTATATCTTGTTATTCACATTGTGTGACTATGCAATCTAATTTGACAAGTGTCCTAATGAGATTTATGGATGATCTCTTTTGGTTTCTAGACTCAAAGTGCTCTTTATTTTAGTGATTAAAGGCTGGAGCAACTTCCAAAACCCTATTTAATAACCAACTAACTCGAGTGAGAAAGTTGATAAAAATGCGTGTAATCTCCGAGAGAAATGAAACAGATCCTGTGAGAGACCTTAAGAGGCTAGGGAGGGTTGTACTTAGAGTACTAGTCCATGGACTGTCTACATTCAGACAACAACTTAAGAGTTTCTGCTAGATTTATGAAATTGCCCGGTTTCTTTCTCCCTTCTTCTGCTTCCTTTTCTTCTGCCTAAGGTGTAATGGAGGGCTTCTTTCTTTTCAAATTTCACCCATTTATCTTTACATTTCTTTTTCATTCTTCAACCCCTTCAATGCTTATCGAGACTTCATAACTAACACCTTGTTGGGTTTATTCCAGTGTTAGCTCCATCTCAGTCGGCATTATTCCTGATTCTCACTTTTTCTCCTTTTGTATCATACCTAAGGACTTCTACACTATCTAGTAGATATCCCTGGGTAGATCCCTCCGGTTCTGGCTGGATCATGGGATTTGAATACCTATGCCTAACCACCTTAAACTCCATAAATTTAAAGTTTTTTTTACATGGTCTGTAAACTTTTGGGTATTCCATCACAATCAAAACCAAAATCATTGAAAAGTTCAATCAAAGTGTTTGATATAAATATCAAAAAGATTTACACTTTGAAAGTTTTTCATCATCACTAAAAGCTCCCCCTTAACATGTGCATCGTAATCGTAGTACATGCTAAGTGTTGGAGTGTATTGAGTCCATTTAATACAATCACATTTCAATACAAATTAGATTCAGTTTAATCACATTTTCTCTCCTTATCCAAAATGTTAATCCCTTGATATTTTAGATATTAATTGATTAAACGTTCGGGGATAAAATGTTACACAATATCTAAATGGGAACATTTTAATGCCCCCCCTTAATATTTGAGGGTAATAAGATTTAAGTGGGGGGGGGTTGAGTACAATAAGTTGAAAATTTTTTTGGAATTTACTAAGAAATCTTGAAAAATTGTACTCGAGCACTCCTTAATTTTACCATAAGTCTAACACTACATATATACAAATTCCACAAATTTTTATATTTATATACGAGGTTTAACCTGATGATAGAACACATAATGATTGGAATCATATGTTCTTTGTAGCATCCGAAGGCTCCTCTGTAAGTGTCTTGCCACCGAACCAAGTCATTTCTAGACAATATACGCATCAACCTTCTGTCCTCTGAGTGTTCTTACAATGCATAGAATCAACACCCAAGCTCTCATCTTGTCTTGTATGCTCCATTTTCTCTTTGGCAAGTACTCTATCTGAATCCTAGTAGAAATATCATTGAGAACGGTGCGAACATGGTTTAGTATGCCGTCACTAAACTTGTAAAGTTCATCAGTGCTCATCAAACGATTTTCTCTGTCCATGTCCATCTTGTAAAGATAATGCCTTGATATCCAGGTAAGTAGTGTAGGAGAGTCATTTTTCCTGAGTAACTGAACGGTATGAGTCTGTTCTTAAGAGATTTATCTTCTTCTGGTAGCTTTCAACTGTCAGTTGTAGATCCTCCACACGTTCATGAATGACAATGTGTCTCGTGTACATTCTCAAAGCCACATTTAGTGCAAATCGTTTATTTTTCCATAATTAAGGTTGGTCAGCTTTCCTTGAACAAGAAGAAGTAACATATCTACATGTCCTTAGAGACTAATTCCTTTTGAAGTCGACCTTCCTCCAAAACCTGTAGCAACTTATCTATACCTGGCTTCGAACAGTAATCTCTTCCAAAAATTTGAAACCAGAAGAACTCCCTATCTTGAACTGGTAACAAGCAATGATCTTAGTGTCTTGAGTAGACATCATTTGAAGTTTCCATGTTGGTAGCATATCCAAAAGAAAAATCTCTGACGTTTTGGTCCCAATGATATTTTCCCCAGTAGCCATGCTTGTCGTAGAACAACTTGTTGCCGAACTCCATATACGATCCTAGGGAACTTTGTCTTCAATCCAAATTAACATGACTCGTAATTAGCACCTTCGTCTTGGCATGAGGTGTGTAACTTTTTGACTTAAGCTCCCTCCTTTCAGATATTCGAGATCATTATTGATGAAGTGATCAAAAGGGATAACTTGATGACCTCGTGCATTCTCAATTAAAGGAAGGGGCTTGCTGAGATCATAGGATACGGTCTTCCTTCAGGATTATGCCAATATAACTGATCATTGGTAGCTTTGAATACTTCTTCCAAGAGTGGTATCTATTCCACTACACTATTGCACGTGCCTTTCATAAGATCATATTTAGAACCGGTCAACCCATCTTGAGTCATATTGATTAATTGAGCTGGTTCCATGATAAAGGCAGAGAAATCGATGGGAGTACCAGAAACTCAATAAACGGGATTGTATGCCTGAAAGCTTGAGCCAACTAAGTACTTCCATGATTGAGGGAGGTCGGACAATCCGTCATATTCCTTTGTTAGTTCTATTTACGCTCAGAAGTTTGAGGAGTCCTGATGGATCCATCAGTCGTTTATCCTATCAACAGCATTACTCTCTTACAGGTGATACATCATCATTTCCTATGTTGAACTCTTGATGCAATGGTTCTTCTAAATCATCAACCCTTAGACCATGCTCCTCTGCTTGAGCAGACTTGCCTGATGATTTTGGTTAAGATCTGGATGCACCTTTGGAAGAACTTGTAGACTTGGACTCCTTTTGAGTTGCTTCTTTTTGAAGGACTCTTCCTTGCTTGATCCCTTTCTTCGTCCCTCAGTTTTGATCTAGCGAAGGGTTCTTCATCTTTGTCTTGATCATCACGTCCTCTCTTTAGGGTCACCACATCACCATATGAGGCAAAGAGGTCCATGTCTGAGTTATACGATTCAATCAATGTATTGTTAGAGATACTATCTTGAATGTCTGATTGTTTATTGATTTATTCTTAGATTTAGTCAATGAGAATCTTCTTTAAAAACTGAATTTGAGAGATTTGCTAGCTACCATACATAAGAGGTTCTAAGGTTGATTGGATTGATCTAGCCCCACACTTCAGCTCCAAGAGATACTGTAACATACTTCTCAACCTTTGGCATGATCTTGGAGATACTTGAGCTCTAACCTTATCCTTGGATAATGGCATTATATGGTTTGAGTCCGTAATCTGTTTAAGAAATTTGTCATTCTCACGCTTGAGCTTCTTCTCTCGGAGCTTGTTGTGATTGTAGCTGAACAATCTACATTCACTCAGCATCTTTCTTCTTAGATCTAAGTAGTTAACAACAATGCCTGAATATATGATAAGCTTCACAGCAAATTGATTGGTGTTTGTTTTTGAGCTCAAGACAGTTCAGTCCTCTAATGAGGAAACCTTCGTTCAAAACCGTAATAGAGATGCCAAAGTTAGGGATTTTTGGACAAGGTAATCTTGGAATAAGTTGTTTGTTGTGGAATCATGTGTTTTGTTGTTTTATAGAGTTGAATGATGGAATAGGTGTTTGAGAATATGTAGTGGGGTCAGAAGAATGTTTCTTAGTAAGTGAACAGAAACAGATACATTGATAGGAATATCGAATTGAACATTTAGATTTAAAATCGAGTCGATACCTGTATCTGGAGTGGGATTAAATGATTTAGACAAGAAACAAAAGTCCAAAATCTGATGAAACATTAAGGACTTTTGTTTGTTGCACTAACTGTAAGTTCAGTAGTTAAAGTCACGTAAACCTCTTCCTTCTCTTGATTAATTTGAGCATCTTCATTTCAGTATCTCTTCTATCCAGGTTGAGATTTAAGTCTCTGTACAGTTCCTCATCTTCTTCATCTTCTTGTTCTCCTCCCATTGTATCATCATCCTGTTGATTTTCATCTTCCTCCGTGAGTTCATAATCAGGTGGTGTTGAAACTTTCTGATCAGAGGTCACGTCATCATCATCATCATCTGCTTTTTCTTCTTCTTTTTCTTTTTCTTGATCATCTGCTATGTATGTTGACAAGTTTGGGTGAACAAAATCATCTCCTTCATCATCTGATTCAGTTCTTTGGCTGTCATTCTCTTGATCATCGTCTTCATCATCATTATCATCATTGTCATCATCACTGTCATGCTCCTCATCTTCTTCCTCATCCTCTCCTTGACTGAAAGTCCAGGATTCTTCTTCACTCTCTGATCTGTATTCGGGTACATCGGGAACCTCTGGTTTGTCACCAGCTCCTTCATTTGTACCAGATCCGGTTTGTTGTTGCTCATCAGGAACCTTTGACAGAATGTCAACTCCATCACCTGAGCCACTTGCGTGAGAGATATGGAATTCTTTCAAGCTTCTCTTAGTTGCCAACTTCATTTGTTCTGCTTCTGATAATGCAACTTCAGATAGTACTGTTAAACCTTTTGACTTTGTTGTAGCAGGCTTATCTCCTTTAGCTGAAGTCTTGATTCTTTTACCTTTGGAAGCTTGAGAAGGCTTTGTCTTTGGAGATGATTCAGAGTCAGTCTTTTTCTTTGTAGCTTTTGACTTGGGAGCCTTTTCACCAGTAGCATAAGCACGGTAAGTCTTGAAAGCTTCGGACTCCAACATGGCTTGATTGGTCAAGTGCTGAGGGAGAATAGCACCGTATTCTTGTGTGTCCTTATGTTTTGAAATGACTCTTATGGTGGTGAACATGAAGTCATCCCTGGCATAATGCCAAAACATCTTGTTTCTCCTTGGAATTGCTTGATCCTTTGCCATGAAGTAGTCGACAATGACTTTGGTGAAACGTGGATAATACATGTCACTGTTCTTTTTAGAATTCTTGTTCTCCACTTGAAATACCAAGTCTTCCCACAGTAGATAGACATAGTCAACCTGCTTGTTGTGATACATGCCCCAGAGAATTTGAGCACGTGAGAGGCGAAGACTTTCCAAAGCAGTAGTCTTTCCACTTAGACACTTGTTGATTATGGCAGCAAATGATCTCCAAGGTTGATGCATGTGGTTGACATTGACATTAGATAAAAACTTGATTTCACCAGTGTGTCCAAGATCTCTGATAAAAGATAGAATATCCTCTTCAAGTGTAGGTTCTTCAAATTTCTAACCAGGGAGTTTGGGGCAAATTTTGAGCATAACTCTGAAGTTGTCAAGATTCAAAGTGTGACTTTTGCAATTCAACTTAAACTGAAGTGATGAATGATGTCTGGTGACAGTGACCCAGAACTCTTGCATGTATATCTCAGGAACATCAGCAGAGATCTCAAATGCATTGTAGAATGGAGTGAGTTTGAGAGCATCTAGCACCACTTGAAGAGTAGGTTCCTTGGATTTGAGATTGGAGCTCAGTCGGAGATTGCTTTTCCCTATCTTGAGACGGTTTTCAGGTGCGACAAGAGCATCATCCAACTCCTTTTGCTGTTCTTTTGTAGTGTTCATGATTCTCAGGATGTGAACGATGCGTTAATAACTTTAAGACTTTTTGCACTTATTAAGATCTATTTATTTAAAAATGACAACTTAAGCTAACTTAACTTGTTTAGAGTGAATAATTAACCAATTTTAATTATCTCCCTAATTAAGATTTTAAATCGCCTTTTAAAATGAGAATTTGATCTTAAGTGTTTTGGGTCTTTTAAACTAGTTGTTCGGTTCCTTAATGAACTAATTGTTCGGTTCCTACTAGACCTTAGTTATTCGGTTCCTATTACAATGAGTTGTTCGGTTCCTTTACACAAAAATTGTTCGGTTCCTTCTTCAATGAGTTGTTCGGTTCCTGTGCACAAAAGTTGTTCGGTTTCTCCTACAATGAGTTGTTCGGTTCCCATGTACAAAAGTTGTTTGGTTCCTTCTTCCTACAAGGTTGTTCGGTTCCTACTATCAATGTAGTTGTTCGGTTCCTTCTACAATATAGTTGTTCGGTTCCTACTACATTATAGTTGTTCGGTTCCTTCTACCTACAAGGTTGTTCGGTTCCTACTATCAAAAAGTTGTTCGGTTCCTTCATTCAATGAGTTGTTCGGTTCCAACGATAGTGGGTTGTTCGGTTCATTTTTATCATTTGACATACAAGTCAGTGTATACACTCACATATGTTCTTTTAGCATTCAATGAGTTAAACGTATTATTGAGGAACTAAACTAGCAACATTTAAGCAAAACACAACAAGTATGAGCAAAAACGAACGATGTAAATCAACTTAATCATGAACACTCAATGAATCACAAGTAATTGTTCGAAACGATCATTCAAACATAATCAAGAAGTCGTATAATAACATTCCCACACAAAACCCTTTAACAACTTACATTGAAACTCAAAAACCTAAATTTTCGCATCTAAGATTAACAAGAACATAAGCAAATGATGATTATAATTAAAACTGTTTTAAACAAGTGCTAGGAACACCTAAAGCTACAAAACCCCTCAATCAATTTGGTGTCTTAACCACTTTGAATTTTCAAGAACCCTAATTGGTGAATTAGGGATTTCGAGTTCAAACTTGGATGAAACACCAATTCCTTTGAGACATGAGTAGATTAGGTGTTGGAGAACACATTTCTTATTATACCTTAGGCTTGAAAACAACTCGAAATGATGGTATGGTTCTTGGCGATCGAACAAGTGAGAGGGAGGAAAAGTTTTTCTTAAGTGTGTGTTGTGTGTGTGAATAGTGACGGGTTGGGTGGGTGGTATTAGAAAACAATTTTGTTTTTAACACATTTGGCCCCTCAAGTTTTAATACCCTTTTAATTTTGCATAGAGAAGTTTTATAAGGCATTTACAAGTTAAACAAATAGCACAATTAGTCCCTAATGTTTAAACTATCATACCTATAGACTTAATTTTGCAAAATATTCCCTAAAGGCTTAAACAAGTAACACATAAGGCACACATAAGCTACACATGATGAACTTTCCTCAATATTGATATTCCGTTATTGTTTAAAAACCTTTTTCCCTTTAAGCACATTTTTATTTTTAAGAAGAAATTTGACTTTTTTCCCCCTCAAATAATGACCCGTTTTTATTTAAAGAGCTGTAGTCGTTGTTTGAGAAGTTGAATGTCATTGAAAAAACATTTTCTGATGACGCAATGTTATATTATTGAAAAAAAAAAAGATTTCTCTTATTTAACACATAAGTGCACTGACACGTACACTTATGGAAATATAGGAAGCACAGGTTGTGATACAAAGTAATCACAAGCCTTTGCATGGTCATAAAGTAGACCATGCCCGAGAATAAATTCCCGTTGAGAGGTCAAGTTCCCTTTTTGACGGAATACTTGCCTTTAAAATGATGTTCGGGTTACTATCTGAAATAATAGCAAGCTATTTGGCATGTTTTGAAAACATTTGTAACTTCTGCTCGATATTCATTTACAGCCTCGTATCATTATTGAATGACATTTCTAAGACCGTAAATGTTATCGATTTTCAGAAGACATGCCTTTATACCTCTTTTTATATTTTTTCATTTTTTAATTTTTTCTTTGGTTTTATAGATTTTATATTTTTGTATTTTGTTTTTATAACTTTATGTATATACATATGATACAGGATATGTGAATAGGTGCCACCACTATTCATCAACTTCATCTGTCAATTGTTTCAGAGTCTTCGGCGTAAATCTCCGCATTCCCAGCTTGTTGATTAGAAATTCAATTCTTTCTCAGCCAAGAGCTTTAGTAAAGATATCCGCCAGTTGATACTCCGTATTGACAAAGTAAAGTTCGATCACCCCATTCTTAACATGCTCCTTGATAAAGTGAAATCTGATGTCTATATGCTTGCTTTGACTGGAATGTTGAATCGTTGTTGCAGCATAAGGCAATAGCGTTTTTGTTATCACAGTGACATTGGATATTTTTGTTGAAAACCAAAAGAAATTAGTCGGTAAGATGTGATCTCATCCAAGGATTTGAGCACAAAATCTGGACAAAGTATTATATTATGCTTTACTTTTCGTGCTAGATTCGCAGCGCTTTCTTCCTTTTTGGATGACAAAGGATTAAGTCTATCTCCCAAAATTACTTACTACCAGATGGATACGGCTTGTTTCTTCAAACAGCATGATCCGCATCTGCAAATGTTGTTTAGAGCAATCACGAAGCTCCTTGAATTCCATAGTCCCTAATTACACGGTTCTTTTAGATATCGATAGTTACGTTTTAATGCATTTAAAGGGGCTTTTCGGTATTGCCGAGCCTGATACCGGGCACACATGCATATAGCAAATTGTAGGTCATGTCTAATGGCATGTGAGATAAAGGTGGAGTGCCTATCATACCGACGAATAGTGTGAAGGACAACGACTTTCCCTTCTTTTTCCTTTAAGTTTGGATTTCTCACCTTGGGAGTATCCCCTCGGGTCACTAAGAGTTCAAAAACAGTATTTCTTTAAGATTCAAGGGCATATTTGACTGGTAATAAAAACTTGCCTCTGGACTTTGAGAAATCTGTAAGGTCCTAAGAAAAATGGATTTTTCCCAATCATTGACAGCTTAAATTTTGAAAAAATGATTTTAGAAAAAATTGGCTCACAAAGTTCAGGTGTAGATGCAGACAAAGTTGATATAAGACATATATTTGTACCAGAAGTAATTCCTTGCCTTCCTTATGGATGAATAAAGTAGGATCCACTAAGCCTTTAGAGAAGTCTTGGGATATCAGGAACAAAGACAACATGTCATACCACGCGCGTGGAGCTTGTTTCAACCCATAAAGAACTTTCTTTAGCTTGTACACTTGATTGGGGTTATCTGGATCCACAAACCCGTCCGGCTGGCTAACATAAACCTCTTCCCGCAGATTATCATTCAGAAACGCAGTCTTCATATCCATTTGGTAGACGACCATGTTCATGTAAGTGGCAAACGCGAGAAAAATCCTTATAGCCTCTAATCTTGCAACCGGAGCAAAAGACTCTTCAAAATCAATTCCTTCTTCTTGACGGTAACCACGAGCCACTAACCAAGCTTTGTTCTTTAGAATACCTCCCAGTTCATCTAGCATCACTTTGTAGATCCACTTCAAAGTAATAACCATAACTTTATTTGGTCGGGGTACGAGCTCCCATACTCCAAGGCGTTCGAACTCATTGAGCTCTTCTTGCATTGCTTTGATCCAGTAGGATTGAGTCAAAGCATATTTATACGTCTTAGGTTCAACAACAGTGAGGAAAGCATCGTAGTAACATAAAAGAGCTTGCTCATGTAATTTCAGCCTTGTGGAGACTGGTCTAGCGAGTTCAGCGATTATATTTTCAAGTGGATGATCCTTAGTCCATTTGTTATTGTGTTTAGAAATTTGGTTATCGGGAGGCACATTTGTATGAATAGAATCCGACGATGGAGATTGATTCAGGAAGAACTTCGGAACTTGAATAAGGCCAAAGTCACGGATCATTACCCATATGTAGCACTTCAAATCATGATTGACTACCTTCAACATCGTTAGGAAAATGACGGGAGTTGAGTATCAGGTGTCGTTTGAGAGTTACTTAGTGATGGTGCATCTGTTCAACATATTTTGGGAAGAGAACCGGTTTGATACAAAAGCGGGTACTAGAGCTGCTACTTCATCAATTGGAGCAACGACTTCAGGGGCTGGGTGATCACCGCTAGGTGGGGGATTAAGTAATTCATCGAACAACGGTTGAAACAACATATCCCAGTCAGTTCTCGAAGGTGGTACAAACGGTGTTGAAGGAGAAGGGTTTGGCACGATCCTGAACTGATTGTTGCAAGGGAGGTCGGTTTCATGGAAAGTGCTGGTCCTGAACTCTGTGTTTAGAATCCATCCGCAGTCAGCACTTCCAAAATCTACATGAATTGGTCTCAATTAATCGTCTGGTTACTTCGGTTGTAATTCAAAATGCATTCTTCGTGGGTTCCATAACCAATGAAAATACCAATCTCATCCTTATGGTTTGAAACTTGTGCCCAAAATTCTCACTATTATTCTTATGATAGCATATGTTCCCCAATACCTATAAGAAAGATAAGACTTGAAGTTTGTCATGAAAAAATCTCATATGGTGTTTTGCCGTGACGAAGCGTAAAAAGAACGATTTTTGTGTAACATCTTTAGCCACAGCTTCAGCAATATAAATAACGGAGCTTTTGCATAAATCAACATTGTGCGAGCAGCTTCAATTAGCGTACGATTCCGTCTTTCAACGATGCCATTTTGCTGTAGAGAGCGAGCTACAGATGTTTTGTGAGAGATACCAACCTTCTCATAATATTCACGCAACGTTTGATTAACAAATTCAGTTCCATTATGTGTTCTGATGCGTCAAACAGGTACTTTCAGCCGTAGTTGGATCATCTTAAGAAACTTGATTATGAAATCTGGAGCTTCATCTTTTGACCTTAAGAACTTAACCCATGTGAATCGTGAGTAATCATCGACAATTATGAGGATGTACTTCTTTCCATTAACACTTGCCACACGCATTGGTCCACAAAGATCCATGTGTAATAGATAGAGTTTTTCTTGATTGATGTCTTCAGATTTAGGTTTGTGGGGTTTCTTCTTGATCTTATGTGACAATTCGTCAATTTCAAGTCATTATTTTATTCTCGAGTATTAATTATATTTTTCATTTTTATGTTGAGATATGAACTCACGATTTAACCGGGAAAAATTAGGGTTTGCATTTGTAATTTAAGTAACGATTATGAAGAACTAGCGAATTCTATGATTAAGCATCGACGTTTATATTTCCAGAATTCCGTAGAAATATTTTTGTTGCATTCGTTTTTATTTTTCGTGTCTCGTACTATTTTACGTTTTACGAAAAACGGCTAAGGGGGATCAAAATATGGAACTTTGATAATACCCGCATTTACAAAATGTAGGACAAGTTTTTTTATAACTCTTCCCATTAACCTAAGGGGGATCAAAAGTGAAAGGGATCCACAATTGACCCCCATGTGTCATCCAACCTCACACTATAAACCTACACTTGACATTTCTCTCCTTAACACATATAAGGCCACTTTGACCAAGAGATACACACACAACTCATTTTTATAACCAAAATTATGCATTTCTCTCCTCCTCCCCTCCTTATTTCGTGAGCTATACCACCACAACACCCATTTTTATAAATTTTTGAAGATCAAAGATTAAGCACACTAGTGAATATGACTACCTAGTGTAATCCTTGCATTTTTGAGGTGTCTTAAAAAGAGGTTTTTAAAGAAGGTTTTTTACAATTGGGCTGAAGTGCAAACAATTTTTATCAGTTTTTGGGTAATGAAAATGATGATCTAAAATAATCTGGGTGAAGATCAAAGTTGGGAGTTGAAGGGTTATATTTGTTTTTTTTTTGTCAATGATCATTCTATCAATTATTTGGGGTAAAACTGCTACTTGTTTTTTGTTATTATTGTATTTTTGATTTCCTTATTGTATATGTAAATGTATGATATATGATGATCAAGAGGTGAAATGGTTCATGCATGCATAGATCTAGATCAAAAATGGCTTAATCAACTATTGAAACTAGCTAGAAATCACTAAAAATTATGGGCTGATGTTAACAGTAAGTTCTGGAATTTTGAGTAACTTTGAGATTTGATTTGAATACTCTAAGTTGTAGACAAATGTCCTTGTGAACATTTAGCAAAATTGGATCCCCCATTGTGAATGTTAAAAAATTGAGTAAGTTATGGACAAAATACTAAAACTAGTTGATTCTGACCTTGCTATACAGATGGCACAAAAAGTCATACTTACGTACTGAGTTGGTTAAAAAGTTAAAACTATGAGACCTAGATAAAATCATGTAGGTTCTGGACCAATTGGATGATCAACCAATTCATTATGGTTTGTAAATGGCATCAAAAATGGTGAAAGTGAGATTTCAGTCCGAATTTGTAACTTGACCTTTGTGTAGTGATTTGATCATAAGTATATGTATACTTAAAATAAGTATAAAAGTAACCTTGGATCTGTAATATATACTTAATTATGAAACTAAGGATGTAAAGTTTTCAATTATATCATTTACGGTTATTAAAATACGACTATTCTTGTAAACCTAAACGTATATAAAATTTTACGTATACACAAACACTATAATTAATAAAACGTTTTTACCACTAAAACCCGAGGTAGTAGGACCCACTTCTTAGGAATTTTTAAAAGTTAACTTACTGATAATAAACATGTTCCGACCTCGAGAACCCGAAAATTTATAATAAGACTCAATTACAAGCTTAAATGGGCCATAAGGCCTAATTGGGTCACTAGGCCCAATGTATTAAAATAGACATATTGGACTTGGCTTTAAGCCCAACCCACTTGGGCTTAATTAATGGGCTAAGACCTTGTCTTGGATTAAAAATATCAACCTAATAACTTCATGGTCTTGCTTAATGGGCATATTGGGCTTTTTGGACCAATTTGGACAATACTAGTAAAATGGCTAATAAAAACAAGTTAAAAACCTAGAAAACTCTAAGTGTGAAATAAATATGTTGCAAGAGTATGATCATCATATAGACTACATGTATACATACACTTATTTAATTTATGAATTATCATTTATTTTTATCGACTAGAAACCTAAGGCCCGTTACAATTTGTATAGGTCTTTGTTGATTGACGCGCCTACATCCGAAGTTTTTATTCATCGATATTCTCGTCCGACATCACTAAGTGAGTTCATAGCCTCACATTTTTACACTTTAATTGTTTTATAAACCCGCGAGGGAGATACCATGCTTGTTTTTAAAAATAGAACACAAGGGAGATTGTATGCTAGTTGCCTGGATTATTATAAGTTAGCTTAACTCGCTAGATAAAAGACCTGCGGAAATCATGAATTGTTAATTGCCAAGAAATGGCATACGCTTATACATGAAATAGTACTATTTGGAGGCTGCCACCTCCAATCCGTGACGACTGGCTATCGTCAAGTGTCGGGAATATGACACAACGGATGCGTTGTATAGAGAATAATATGCACTCATAGCGAGGGAGTATAGTAGGCATACCTTGTTGGGAACCCCAACATATTGATATGGTAATGTTCAATGTCATGAGGCTTATAAATAATCCCCCGATATAACTTTGTTTGGCCACATCGTTATATCCTGATGAATATTGAGAAATGATACTTGTGTTCGGAGATTAGATGTTGGGAACCCCAACATATTTTTATGGTTTTTATATATAAACTCTATGGATTCACTCGACATTATTGTTTGAGTTTTAGCATGTTTTTATCTCAGGTCCCTTGAAGGGTTAATTTGGCATGATGAGATTATTTGGTTGTCGTTTATGGAAAAGGGGTGTTACAGATTTGGAATCAAGAACTTAAAGTTTATAGAGAACAAAAGATTTTCAAAAGAAGAAAATGAACAAAAGAATTTTTGAAATCTTTTAACTATAACTGTACAAGCGAAATCTCCGAATTACCGATGGACAAGAATGAGAAGGAATTATTTATCGATATATATATGGAAAAATATATATGTTATAATATGAAATTTTCATTTATTTGAATATAAATGTTAATTATGTAATTATTTAATACTAATACGAGATATTTATATGACACATATTATCATGGAGAACCCTAATCACCCTAACAAGCCGAACGAAGCTATTCCCGAAGTGAACCCAGTTATTCCCGAGCCAAACCACGTTGAGGATGCCCATGATCCTAACGAAATGGTTGACATTCCTGATGATGAGGAGTTAGTAGATTATGGATGGGGATGATGAAAAGAACCCGAAGAAGAACCTAAGGAAGAAGAACCTGATAGAGAACCTTATAAGAACCGTAGAAGAACCCCGAAGAAGAACCAGAACCAAATAATGGGCATGGGAATCAGTTTGCCCAACATCCTAACCCATAGCCCGGTAATATGAATGGTTGGTTAGAAGATGATGATGATATGAATGAGAATGTTAATAATGAGGAATTATCAAGATGAGATGTTGAAGATGGAGGTCGATGAATGATGCGGATTTGATCTTCCTTAATGGGTGGAGGGTGACCAAACCCCGCCACCTAGAGATGAGTCTTCTGATTCTGAGCCACCTAATGCGGAGTCATCTGATTCTGTATCATCTGATTCTGAGTCAGAGGATGAGGAGATTGATGTTGCACCCGAGGTTGATGTTGCACCCGAGGTTGATGTTGCACTCGAGGTTGATGTTGCACCTGAGGCTACTATTGGGACTTCTACCCAAAAGCCTTATGCTATTCCTGACTTTCCGAGGGGCTTATATGAGGTAGGAGAGTCATCTTCTGCTCGTGGACTTTATCATATGTTGGTGATTGCACCTTTGGGCTTTGAGACGTGGATTTTGTAGACATCCCGTGCAAGAGCTAGACTTACGGAGGCTGAGTTGGGTACATGTCAAACTGAGATTACTCTTCTAAAGTCAAAGAATAAGATCGGGGAAAAAGAGAGAGAATTACTTGATCATGATTTGGGAGATGTTGAGCATACTTTGGGTAATGTTTTTTAGAGAGTTGTAAGGGTGTTGTATAGTGGGGAGAATACACTTTGAAGAAAAGGTTGAGACTGAGACTGAGACTAAGTTGCGCATGGGACTCTATGGTAGCTTGATATTGCTGATTAGGAGTTTCATGAAACCCGAGTGTGGAATAAGATGTTCTATTTAGATATGGTTCGTATTGGGGCTGTTCCAAAGCCGCCATCTGATGAGGAAGACACTGAGCGTCTGAGAAAGAAATCAAAGAACTCTACTTCTGATAGGACCGAGGGACCTTCTGAGCCATGTGGACCACCTAGTGACTCTTAGTAGATTAGTTTTATCATTTGTTAGTATCTTTATAAATCACTAACTAAACTGCGATGACAGTTATAGGATCTAGACATTTGGATTGGTATATCATTAGATGATGACGATTAATTTATGACAATCAACTTGTAACTTGTTGGTGATTTACTTGAAATGAACCTAATCTTTTGGTTCTACTTCTACATTTTTGTGTTGTTGTTACCCTTTCTTTACTTTGTTCTTCCTAAAAATTCCTTTGCTTAATACAATCATTGAATGAATACTCATTATGATTTAATTTGTGTTGTAACAGGATCATGCCGCCAAAAGCAATGTCTGAGGCACGTATGCGCGAGGTTATTAGGGAACAAGTTGCCACATCTATGGCTAAATTTATGGCAAATATAAACTGCGGAGCCGGTGGTGATAAAGCATGTGGTGCTGGAGCCGGTGGTGCTGGAGCCGGTGGTGCCGGACCAGCAGCGCCCGGAATTACTGGGTTTCCTTACGTAACATTCATGAAGTGTGACCCACAACCTTTTAAAGACACCGAAGGTGCCGTGGGATTATGTCAGTGGTTTGAGAAACTGGAATCTGTGTTCCGAATCAGTGATTGCAAGGAAAGGGATAAGGTGAATTTTGCAACTGCTACTCTCCAAGGTCGTGCATTGACTTAGTGGAATGGAAGGATTGCTTCCATGGGTATTGATGCTGCTAATGGTACTCCATGGACTGAGGTGAGAAAATGGATGACCAAGGAATTTTGTCCTCAAAGTGTATTGCAAAGGCTGGAGCATGAATTGTACAACTTGAAGTTAAAAGGGACTGATATTGATGGGTATACCAACCGATTCCATGAATTGGCCTTATTGTGTCCTAGAATGGTGGAGCCTGAACAGGTGAAGGTGGAACAGTATATTCGTGGATTGTCGAAGAATATACGTTGTGATGTGACATCATCGAGGCCTACTAGTATTGATGAAGCTATCCGTATGGCTTATCAGCTCATGGGATAAATAATACAAGACAAGACTGATGAGGTTTCTGAAAGTGAAAAGAGGAAAGGTGAAGGAGATCGTGGTGGTCGTGGTGACAATCGACGCGATTACAATCGTCGACAAAACCAAAGAAGGGCTAATGCTGGAGATATGACCAATGCTGCACCAAATGACAACGAAGTTTGTCCACGATGCAAGAATAAGAAGCATGCTGGGGATTGTTGAAAATGTGGTAAGTGTGGTAAGTTGGGGCACAAGACTGCTGCTTGTTGGAGCCTCGACAGGAATGATGTGACTTGTTTTAATTGCAATGAAAAGGGTCACCGAAAGAGAGATTGCCCTAAGCTGAAAAAGAATGGACAAGGTGGAAATAACCGTGGAGCTGTTTACAAGTTGGGAGCTGTGGATGCTCAGCAAGAACCGAAAGTCGTTACTGGTACATTTCTTACCAATAGTCCAATATGCTACTTGCCATTATTTTGATTCGTTGACGATAAAAGTTTTATGTCTACAAATTTTAGTACCCTTATTGATATTGAACCGGTTGAGTTAGATACTAGATATGAAGTCGAATTGGCCGATGGAAAAGTAGTAAGTACTAATAATGTGTTAATAGGGTGTACACTTAACCTTTTAAACCGTTCTTTTCCAATCGATTTAATGGTAATAGAACTAGGAAGTTTTGATATCATTATTGGGATGGACTAGTTATCAGGATATGATGCTGCTATTTTGTGTGGATAAATAGAAAAAAGGTTAGGATTCCCCTGGAGAATTATAAGACGTTGGTTATCGAAGGTGATAGAAATAATTCCCGATTAAAGATCGTTTCTTGCATTAAGGCTCAAAAGTATATCGAGAAGGGCTGTGAGCTATTCTTAGCTCAAGTAACTGAACAAGAATCGAAGGAGAAGCGATTAGAAGATGTTCCTGTTATCCGAGATTTTCCCGAGGTATTTCCCGATGAATTACCTGGACTTCCGCCACCCAGGCAAGTTGAATTCCGTATTGATCTTATACCTGGTGCTGCACCTGTGGCGCGTGCGCCATATCGTTTAGCACCATCTGAAATGAAGGAGTTGTCCAAGCAACTACAAGAGTTATCAGAGAAAGGTTTTATTCGACCGAGCTCGTCGCCGTGGGGAGCTCCGGTCTTGTTCGTGAAGAAGAAAGATGGATCGTTCCGAATGTGCATTGATTAAAGAGAACTAAATAAGTTGACAATCAAGAATAGATATCCATTATCGAGGATTGATGACTTATTCGATCAGCTGCAAGGTTCTAGTGTTTATTCGAAGATTGATTTACGGTCTGGTTATACAATTGAACTTATAATCCGGAGGAAGACATCCAGATTTTACTGCGTTTAGAAAACTCATATGGACATTATGATTTCAAGTAATGCCTTTTGGACTGACTAATGACCCTGCAGAATTCATGGACTTGATGAATCTCGTCGTGTGCAATGCGTATCTTTGATAAGTTTCGCAATGTATGCATTGATGACATTCGGATCTTATTTCCCAAAAAATAAAGAAGAACATGGTAAACATTTGAAGACTATCTTGAATTTGCTAAGGAGCGAAAAGTTGTATGCTAAGTTTTTGAAGTGTGATTTTTGGCTTGATTCCGTGTAATTCTTTGGCCATGTAATTGATAGTAGTGGAGTTTATGTTGATCCTGCGAAGATCGAAGCCATTAAAAATTGGGCTGCACCGACTACACCAACAGAAGTGCGACAATTTTTGGTTTGGCAGTTATTATCGAAAAGTTTATTAAGAGTTTTCTCTAATATCCAAACCATTAACTAAACTCACCAGAAAAATAACCTATGTGTGTGCGAACGACGAGAGGAGGCATTTCAAACAGTTGAAGCAGAAATTATTAAGTGCCCCAATAATATCACTACCCTAGGAGGGGAAGCGAAGACTTTGTTGTGTATTGCTATGCAATCCCTTAAAGGATTTGACTGTGGTGATTGCAAACGAGAAAAGGTGATTGCGTACGCCTCTAGGCAACTTAGAAAGAATAAAGAAAATTATACGACCCATGACTTGTAATTGGGAGCGGTAGTTTTTTTTCTTCGAATATGGAGACATTATTTGTACGGCACTAAATGTACGGTATACACCGATCACAAAAGCCTACAATATATTTTGGATCAGAAAGAGCTAAATATGAGGCAGCGTAGATGGATTGAACTTCTGAGTGATTACGATTGTGTTATTCGTTATCACCCGGGAAAGGCGAATGTTGTCGCTGATGCGTTGAGCAGGAAGGATAAGGAACCGATTCGAGTGCGTGCTTTAGTGGTGACGGTACATAACAATTTACCCGAACAAATTCGAAATGCACAAGTTGAAGCGTGCAAGGAGGAAAATATTGGTGCCGAAGGATTTCGTGGCGAAGGGGAGCCATTTGAAGTTAGATCCGATGGTACGAAATGTCTGAAAGGACGAGTATGGTTACCATTATTTGGAGGATTGAGAGGTCTAATCATGTTGGAATCTCATAAATCAAAGTATTCCATTCATCCTGGATCGGATAAAATGTGCCATGATTTGAGGAAGTTATACTGGTGGCCAAATATGAAAGCTGACATTGCGACATATGTCAATAAGTGCTTGACATGTGCTAAAGTCAAGGCTGAACACCAAAAGCCGTCAGGATTACTTCAGCAGCCGGAAATTCCTGTTTGGAAATGGGAGAGAATTACAATGGATTTCATTACAAAGCTTCCAAGAACACCATCTGGATATGATTCAATTTGGGTCATTGTTGACCGATTGACTAAATCTGCTCACTTTATTCCGATGAATGAGAAGTATAAAATGGAGAAGCTTACTCGATTGTATTTGAAGGAGATTGTTTGTAGGCACGGGGTGCATGTGTCAATTATTTCTGACCGAGACCCTCGTTTCGCATCAAGGTTTTAGAGATCTCTTCAAAAGTCATTGGGAACGAATTTGGATATGAGCACTGCTTACCATCCTGAAACTGATGGTCAGAGTGAAAGAACGATACAGACATTGGAAGACATGTTGCGTGCTTGCGTGATTGACTTTGGTAGTGGCTGGGATAAGCACTTACCTTTGGCTGAATTCTCATACAATAATAGTTATCACGCTAGTATTAAAGTCGCACCTTTCAAAGCTCTATACGAAAGAAATGTAGATCGCCTATATGTTAGAGTGAGGTTGGAGATGCCCAACTCACGGGACCAAAAATAATTCGCGAAATGACAGAGATGATTGTGCAAATCAAGAACCAGTTATTGGCTGCTCGTAGTAGACATAAAAGTTATGCGGATATGAGACGTAAACCTTTTGAGTTCAAAGTGGGTGATAAAGTTATGCTGAAAGTATCACCGTGAAAAGGTGTTGTTCGATTTAGAAAACGTGGGAAGTTAAGTCCCCGTTATATTGGACCATTCAAGATTTTATCAAGAGTGGGTCCAGTGGCATATAAACTGGAATTACCCCGAGAGCTTCAAGGAATACACAATACATTCCATGTTTCGAACTTAAAGAAGTGTTTATCGGATGAAGATCTTATTATTCCTCTTGACGAAGTAAGGATCGACGAGAAGTTGCATTTCATCGAAGAACCTATCGAGATCATGGATAGAGAAGTGAAACAACTTAAGCAAAGTCGAATCCCTATAGTCAAAGTTTGATGGAATTCGAGTCATGGACCGGAATATACTTGGGAGAGGGAGGATCAAATGTGGAAGAAATACCCTCATCTCTTTGATTTTAATAAGAAGCGGGCGACAAGATGAATTGATCTTCAGGGACGAAGATCGATTTTAAGGGGAAATGTTGTGACAATCTGTCAATTTCAGGTCGTTATTTTATTCTCGAGTATTAGTTATATTTTTCATTTTTATGTTGAGTTATGAACTCACGACTAACCGGGAGAATTAGGGCTTACATTTGTAATTTACGTGACGTTTACAAAGAACCGGCGAATTCTACGTTAAACATCGACGCTTATATTTTCAAAATGCCACAGAAATAATTTTATTACATTCGTTTTTATTTTCCGTGTTACGCGCATTTTTCATATCTTACGTAAAATCTTTACGAGAAATGTTTATAATTATTACCCGTCTTGTACCGTACGTAAATTAAATTTCCAGAAAAGTATCCCAATTAATGTAGAAATATTTTTACTTTGTTCGTTTTTACTTCGTGGTTCCGTCTTAACTCTCGTTGTATTTTACGTTAATACTCGTTAGCCTCAAAACTACCTACCTATCTTAAAATTTATACCCTAAACACAAACATCATTATAAATTAAACACAAAACTTGGTCATCTACCACTCCTTATGGCGTGTCAAATTTTGAAGAGTCCTTAGGGACACTTGTCTTCCAATATTGCATGATCCCATTAACTTAAACACTTGTCCTCCATGCCTCTTCCATATTTAAGCTAAATTTTACCAACTAAAACACACACTACACATTCATTTTAGTAAAAGTTAGAACACCAAAAATTCTTCTCTCTTGCCCTCCCTTGCCGATCCTATATACCACCAAAACACCAATTCCATAAAATTTTGAAGATCAAAAATTAAGCACACAAGTGATGATGATATCCTAGTATATTCCTTATAATTTTGGTGGTGATTTAAAGAAACATTCAAGAAGGTTTTGTACACTTTTGGGGCTGATTATATTAGAATTTTATAAGGTCATTTGGTTGAAGAAAAATAGTGATCAAAAGTATTTTTGGGTAAAGATTAAACTTGGAGTTGAAGCTTTCATCAAGCCTTGTCTAGTTTTGATCATTTGATCATTTTCTACATATTTCTTGTGGTAAAATTTAATGAGTCTTGTTATATTTTATTTTGATTTCCAAATGTATATGTATATGTATGATGTATGATGTATGATGATCAAGGAATAAAAGTATTAATGGATGCATAGATCTAGGTTAGATCAAACAAGAATGACCATTAAAACTAGTGAGAAAAGTGTAAAAATTCATAGGCTGTAATGAACAGTAAGTTTTATAAAACTCAGTAGGTTTGAGGTTGGATTTGATAGCATTAGGTGATAGATAAATCTCTTATGAACACTTGAGAATTGGATGATTCCTAAAGGATAAATAATGAATGAGTTATGATCAAAACACTAAAACAAGTCAAATCTGGACCTTGCTGTACAGATTGTGTAAAAAGTCATATTTACAAACTGAACCATTTAAAACGTGAATACCATGGGTTGTAGCTAAAGTCATGTAGATTCTAAATCAATTGTATAGTCAACCAACTCTTTATGGTTTGTAAATGACATCAAAAATGGTGAAAGTGAAATTTCAGTCCTAATTAGTAACTTGACCATTAGGTAGTAATATACCCATATGTATAAGTAATATTAAAAGAGGTATAAAAATGACTTTGAATCTGTAAAGTACACTTAATCATGAATTCAAGCATATAAATATATCAATTATACCATTTACGGCTTATAAATTATGACTATTTTCGTAAACATAAAAGTATACAAAATTTACTACTACCCGAACACTATACTATGTAAAGCGATTTTTTAACTAAAATCCGAGGTGGTAGGATCCACTTCTTGGGAGTTTTAAAATGCTAGCATACTGATAATAAAAGTATCTCGACCTCGAGAACCAGAAATTTCATAACAAGAGTTATTTATAAGCTTAAATGGGCCATAAGGCCTTATTGGACCACTAGGCCCAATGAAACAAAATGGACTTATTGGACTTAACTTTAGGCCCAATCCACTTGGACCTTACTAATGGGCTAGGAACTGGTCTTTGGGTAATAATATCAATATAATAACTTAATGGGTTTGCTTAATGGGCCTATTGGGCTTTTTGGACTAATTTAAACAATACTAGTAAAATGGCTAATAAAGACAAGTTAAAAACCTAGAAAACTCTAAGTGTGAAATAATTATATTTCAAGAGAAATATCATCATATAAACTACAGGTATACATATACTTATTTAATTTATGAATTATCATTGATTTTTATCTACTAGAAACCTAAGATCCGTTACAATTTGTATAGGTCTTGGTTGATTGACGCGCCTACTCTCAAAGTTTTTCATTTCATCGCTATTCCTTTTCGACATCTCTAAGTGAATTCATAGCCTCGCATTTTAATACTTTAATTGTTTTATAAATCAGCGAGGGGGATAACATGCTTGTTTTCAACAACCTTTTAAAGGTACCGAAGGTGCCATGGGATTATGTCAGTGGTTTGAGAAACTAGAATCTGTGTTTCGAATCAGTGATTGCAAGGAAAGGGATAAGGTGAAATTTGCAACTGCTACTCTCCAAGGTCGTGCATTGACTTGGTGGAATGGAAGGATTGCTTCCATGGGTATTGATGCTGCTAATGGTACTCCATGGACTGAGGTAAGAAAGTGGATGACTGAGGAATTTTGTCCTCAAAGTGTATTGCAAAGGCTGGAGCAAGAATTGTACAACTTGAAGTTAAAAGGGACTGATATTGATGGGTATACAAACCGATTCCACGAATTGGCCTTGTTGTGTCCTAGAATGGTGGAGCCTGAACAGGTGAAGGTGGAGCAGTATATTCGTGGGTTGTCGAAGAATATACGTGGTGATGTGACATCATCGAGGCCTACTAGTATTGATGAGGTTGTCCGTATGGCTTATCAACTCATGGGACAAATAATACAAGACAAGACTGATAAGGTTTCTGAGGGTGAAAAGAGGAAAGGTGAAATGAGACCGTGGTGGTCCGTGGTGACAACCGACACATTACAACGTCGACAAAACAAAGAATGCCTAATGCTGGAGCTGATGACTAATGATGCACCATATGACACGAAGTTCGTCCACTAAAAATGTGGAAATGCAAGAATAAAAGCATGATGGGGATTGTTGGAAATGAGGTAAAGTTGGTAAGTAGGGCACAAGACTGCATGCTTGTTTGGAAGTCCATCGACAGAAAAGATTGACTTGTTTTTAATTGCAATGAAAAGGGTCACCGAAAGAGATATTGCCCTAAGTTGAAAAAGAATGGACAAGGTGGAAATAACCGTAGAGCTGTTTACAACTTGGGAGCTGTGGATGCTCAGCAAGATCCGAAAGTAGTATACTGGAAAAATTCCTTACTCAATACTCGTATGCTACTGCTTTATTTGATTCGGGGCCGATAAAAGTTTTGGTGTCTACAAATTTTAGTACCCTTATTGAATTAGACCAGTTGAGTTAGATACTTGCATGATGTTCGAATTGGGCCGATGGAAAAAGTAGTAAGAACCAATAATGTATAAATAGGAGGAAGCACTATAATCTTTTAAACCGTTCTTTTCCAATCGATTTAATGGTAATAGAACTAGGAAGTTTTGATATCATTATTGGGATGGATTGGTTATCACGATATGATGCCGCTATTTTATGTGGAGAGAAAAAGGTTAGAATTCCCCTGGAAGGTAAGACGCTGGTTATCGAAGGCAATAGAAATAATTCCCGATTGAAGATTGTTTCTTGCATTAAGGCTCGAAAGTATATCGAGAAGGGTTGTGAGCTATTCTTAGCTCAAGTAACTGAACAATAATTAAAGGAGAAGAGATTAAAAGACGTTCCAGTTATCTGAGATTTTCCCAAGGTATTTCCTGATGAATTACCTGGACTTCCGCCACCCAGGCAAGTTGAATTCCATATTGATCTTATTCCCGGTGCTGCACCTTTGGCGCGTGCAGCCATAGTCGTTTATGCCACCAATCTGAAATGATGGAGTTGTCCAATGCCACTGCAAGATTTGTCGTAGAAATGTTTATAATTCGACCGAGCTCCGTCGCCGTGAGGAGCCACTAGTATTGTGTCGTCGAATAGAATTTGGAGTAATTCCGAATGCAGCATTGGATTTACCGAGAACTGAACAAGTTGATGATCAAGAATCGATATCCATAAGGATTGATGACTTATTTGATCAGCTGCAAGGTTCTAGTGTTTATTCGAAGATTGATTTACGTTCTGGTTATCATCAACTTTGTATCCGCGTGGGAGACATTCCAATTACAGCATTTAGAACTCGTTATGGACATTATGAGTTTCGAGTAATGCCTTTTTGAACTAACCAAATGCACAACCTCAAATTCATAGGGATTTGATGATCTCGTGTGCAAGCCTGTTCTTGACAAGTTCGTGATTGTATTCATTGAGACATTCGGATTATATCCAGAAATAAAGAAGAACATGGTGAACATTTAAAGACTATCTAGAATTTGCTAAGGAGTGAAAAGTTGTACGCTAAGTTTTTGAAATGTGATTTTTGGCTTGATTCCTTGCAATTCCTTGGCCATGTGATTGATAGTAGTGGAGTTCATTGTTGATTCCTGCGAAGATCGAAGCCATTAAAATTGGTCAGCACCAACTACAACCAACAGAAGTGCGACAATTTTTGAGTTTTAGAGGCTATTTATCGAAGGTTTATTAAGGAAGTTTCATCAAATATCCAAAACCATTAACTAAACCCACTCATGAAAAATAAGCCGTATTGTGTGGGGCGACGACGAAGAGGAAGGCATATCAAACATTAAAAAAGCTGAAATTATTTGAGTGCGCCAATAATTATCTCACTACCCCGAGAGGAAGCAGAAAGAGCGAAGGGGACCTTTGTTGTGTATTGTGATTCATCCCTTAAATGTAATTGGAGTCTGTAATTGATGAAGCCTCGAGTAAAAGTGAAGCTTTAGATTTGTCGTACGCCACCAGACTAAAGCACCTACGCCCTCCATCCATCCCCAAGCACCCTCCCCCAGCCTAATTCCAAGTTCTCTTTATTTAATAAAGTAAGTCACAAGTCGAAAATTCTACTAACGTCCCCATTCAAAACCGGTCACAACAATAAGCCGTCTCCCACCCACTGTGAACACCGCCAACCCCTCCCCACATAAGGTTTGTTTACACAGACAGATGCAGCCCCAATCCTTCGAACGAACTATGGATTTACCGTTCCCAGATTAGTGTCAACTCTATATTTATATAATATCGTTATCACCCCGGAGAAGAAGCGAATTAGTAGTCGCAGATATTTGTAATGAGGTGCCTGAAAGTGCCGGAAGTTGAAGACTTTACCTAACGCGCTACCTAGTGCCAATCATAACGTTTGTATCCCTACCCACCCCCAAACCCCACATCCCCCTCTCTAACTCCCATGTTCCCCCTAACAACCCTCTATCCCTTGCTTCCCCTACAATGTAGTCATCCTCTGAAAAACCTAGTTCTCCTTTCGCCAAAACCCGAACTCACATCCATTTACGACCCGATCTTGCCCTTCCGAGACCTCCAGGTAACCACAACCGAGGAATATGATGCACACCACAAGAGTAATCTCCTCAATCAACAAATTCCAATCATCCAGGGGACGTAAAAAATGTACTATGATTAGAAGGAAGTAATACAGGAGGCCTAGAAAATAACGCATGACATTTGCACGTATGTCAGTAATGTGCTTGACATGTGCTAAAGTTCAAGGCTGAACATCCAAAGCCTCAGTATTACTTCAACCGCCGGAAATTCCCCCTGTTTTGGAAATGGGGGAGAAATACAATGGATTTTTCATTACAAAGCATTTCTAAGAACACCATCTGGATATGATTTAATTTGGGTCATTGTTGACCGATTGACTAAATCTGCTCACTTTATTCTGGTGAATGAGAAGTATAAAATGGAGAAGCTTACTCACTTGTATTTGAAGGAGATTGTTTGTAGGCACGGGGTGCCCGTGTCGATTATTTCAGACCAAGACCCTCGTTTCACATCAAGGTTTTGGAGATCTCTTCAAAAGTCATTGGGGATAAATTTAGATATGAGCACTGCTTACCATCCTGAAACTGATGGTGAGAGTGGAAGAACAATACAGACATTAGAAGACATGTTACGTGCTTGCGTGATTGACTTTGGTAGTGGCTGGGATAAGCACTTACCTTTGGCTGAATTCTCATACAATAATAGTTATCACGCTAGCATTAAAGCCGCACCTTTTGAAGCTCTATACGGAAGGAAATGTAGATCGCTTGTATGTTGGAGTGAGGTTGGAGATGCCCAACTCACGGGACTAGAAATGATTCGTGAAACGACAGAGATGATTGTGTAAATCAAGAACAGATTATTGGCTGCTCGTAGTAGACAGAAAAGTTATGCGGATGTGAGACGTAAACATTTGGAGTTTGAAGTGGGTGACAAAGTTGTGCTGAAAGTATCACCGTGGAAAGGTGTTGTTCGATTTGGGAAACGTGGGAAATTAAGTCCCCATTATATTGGACCATTCAATATTTTATCAAGAGTAGGTCCTGGGCATATAAACTGAATTCACCCCGAGAGCTTCAAGAATACAAATACATCCATGTGTCGATTTAAAGAAATGTTTTATCTAAATGAAGAGACTTATCATGTCCACTCGACGAGTAAGGGATCGACGAAAGTTGCATTTCATCGAAGAACCCATTGAAATCATGGATAGAGAAGTGAAACAACTTAAGCAAAGTCGGATTCCTATAGTTAAAGTTCGATGGAATTCGAGTCGTGGACCAGAATATACTTGGGAAAGGGAGGATCAAATGTGGAATAAATACCCTCATCTCTTTGATTTTAATAAGAAGCGGGCGACAAGATGAATTGATCTTCAGGGACGAAGATCCCTTTTTAGGGGGAAATGCTGTGACAAACAGTCAATTTCAGGTCGTTATTTTATTCTCGAGTATTAATTATAATTTTCATTTTTATGTTGAGATATGAACTCATGACTAACCGGGAGAATTAGGGCTTACATTTGTAATTTACACGACGTTTACAAAGAACCGATGAATTCTACGTTAAGCATCGACGCTTATATTTTCAAATTGCCATAGAAATAATTTTATTACATTCGTTTTTATTTTTCGTGTCTCATACTATTTTTACTTTTTACGGAAAACGACTATAAATCGTACCTTTTAAATATCAGACTTTGATAATACCCGTATTTACAAATTATAGGGAAAGTTATACAACTCACCCCACTAAACTATAACCCCATTGGGGCGGATCAACCAAGGGGGGAGGTGTCTCCCTATGTGTTGATCTCTACTCATGCTTATAACACTTGGCACTTTACTATAAGGCCATACATAAGCTCATTTTGACCAACATAACAAGTACACACTACTACACACTCTTGCATGTGAAAAAGATTAAAACACAAAAATACTCTCCTCCTCCTCCTCCTTTTGCCATGAACCACCACCACCACAACACCATTATCATATAATTTTCTAGATCACAAAAATATTGCACTAGTTAAGATGACTTCCTAGTATGGTTACTATATTTTGTAGGTGATTTAAATGAGTATTCAAGAAGGTTATACACAAGTTGGGGCTGAGATTATAAGGGTTATTATAAAGTCTATTGGGTAAAGAAAATGGTGATCAAAAATTATTTTGGGTGAAGATCAAGTTGAAGATTGAAGCTTTATCATTGTTTTGATCATTTGATCATTTTCTTCATATTTCTTGTGGTAAAAAATCTCATGAATTTTGTTTTTATGTTTCAATTTTATTTTCAAATGTATATTGTACATGTATATATTTGATGACAATTAATAAAAATGGTGCCATAAGCATGTATAGATACAGTTCATTATAGCTAAAATAGCCATTAAAACAAGTGAAATAATCATAGAATTTAGGGGCTGTAATGAACAGTAGATTTTATAAATTTCTACAGGTTTGAGGTTAGATTTGAGTACATTAGGTTGTAGATAATCCTTTTTTGGATACTTGGAAAATTGGATGATTTCTAGAAAGTGAATATTGAGTGAGATATGATCAAAACGCCATAACTAGTGGATTATGACCTTGCTGTACAGATGGTATAAAAAGTCACATTTACGGACTGAATTGGTTAAAATGTTAAAACTATGAGACCTAGATAAAAGCATGTAAATTCTTAATCAATTGGATAGTCAACCAACTCTTTATTGTTTGTAAATGGCATCAAAAATGGTGAACGTGAAATTTCAGTCCAAAAGTTAATGTGACCTTTATGTATAAAAGTAACCATATGTATAAATATAACTAAAAGATGTACTAAAATGGGTTTGAATCTGTAAAGTAGACTTAAAAATAAAGTCAAGCATATAGAAAATCAATAATACCATTTAACGTTTATAAATTATGACTAATTTCGTAAACATAAAAGTATACCAACTTTACTACTACCCCCAAACATTATACTATGTAAAGCGATTTTTTGTAACTAAAACAAACCCCAAATAAGGAGGTGGTAGGACCCCACTTCTTGGTAGTTTTTAAAATACTAACATACGTGATAATAAAAAGTATCCCACCTCAGAGAACCCAAAATTATTATAACAAGAGTCATTACAAGCTTATAATAATCCATAAGTGCCTTATGTCCCACAAGGCTCCAATTAAACGAATATGGACTTATTGGACATAACTTTAGGCCTAATCCACATGGACCTTACTAATGGGCTAGGACCTAGTCTTTGATTAATAATATCAATATAATAACTTAATGGGTCTGCTTAATGGGCCTATTGGGCTTTTTGAACTAATTTAGACAATACTAGTAAAATAGCTAATAAAAATAAGTTAAAAACCTAGAAAACTCTAAGTGTGAAATAATTATATTTCAAGAGAAAGATCATCATATAAACTACATGTATACATATACTTATTTAATTTATGAGTTTTTGTTAATTTTTATCGACTAGAAACCTAAGACCCGTTACAATTTGTATAGGTCTTGGTTGATTGACGCGCCTACTCCCGAAGTTCTTATTCATATCGCTATTCTCTTCCGACATCACTAGTGAGTTCATAGCCTCGCATTTTTACACTTTAATTGTTTTATAAACCCGCGAGGGAGATAACATGCTTGTTTTTAAAATAGAACACAAGGGAGATTGTATGCTAGTTGCCTCGATAGCTTAACTCGCTAGATAAAAGACCTGCGGAAATCATGAATTGTTAACTACCGGGAATTGTATAACGCTTTACATTAAATAGTACTATTTTGGAGTCTCCACCTCCAATCCATGTACGTACTGGGCTAATCGTCAAATTGTCGGGAGTCTAACACAACTGATGCCTTAGAATAAAGAATAATATCTACTCATAGCGAGGGGTGTATGTAACATACCATGGTTGGGAACCCCAACATAATTATATGGTAACGTTCAATGTCATGGAATGTCATGAGGCTTATAATAATCCCCCTATAACGTTGTCTGATCCACATCGTTATATCCTGATGAATTTTGAGAAATGATACTTGTGTTTGGAGAATTTTATTGTTTTTATATATATAAACTCTATGGATTCACTCAACATTATTGTTGACTTTTAGCATGTTTTATCTCAGGTCCTTGACGGTAATTCGGCGATGGAGATTTTGGTTGTCGCTTATTGAAACCTAAATGTTTTGAAGGCCCATTAAATAAAAGTCATTCGAAGATGATTTGCAAAAATGTAGTATGAATTATGAAATAATTTGGGACCTATGATGTAAACTTTTATTTCGAATGAATGTATTTAAAAACATCTCTTTTCGAGTCATTTTCTATGCTTGAGTTGTTATATTATGACGTAGCACCCCAAATGACCCTTCCGCTGAGATATATTAAAATAGGGGTGTTACATGTTACCATTGATAAGTCAAAAGTTGAGTGCTACAACTGTCAAAAGAAAGGACACTTTGTAAGGAATGCAAATCAGTAAGAAACCATGGGAAGAGATCTAATGATGATAATGGCAGGAAGAATGCAACATCAAATGAACCATCATCACAAGCATTGGTGGCTCAAGATGGTCTAGGAGGCTATGACTGGAGCAATGATTTTGATATAGAACCAGTCAACTATGCTTTAATGGCCATCTCCTCATCAAGCTCATCAAGTTCTTCTGACAATAAGGTACAAAATTGTTCTAAAAAATGTCTTGAATCTTTTAAATCCTTTCAAAAGAACTTTGATAGTAAAAGAGAAAATCATAGCAAAGCCAGACTAGAAATTCAGGGTTATGAGTTAGCCTTAGAGTCTCTAGAATTTAGAATTCTTGGACATGAAAAGAATGAACTGGCTTGGGGTGAAAAATATGAGTTTCAAAACTATGAGCTTAAGTGCAGAGAAGTAAAATTGACAACCTTAAAATGGAACTAGAAAAAGTTGTTAAGAAAAGAGATGAGTTGAAAGTTAAGATGGAAAAATAGGAAGAATCTTCCAAAGGTCTAAATAAATTACTCTACAGTCAAATGAGTGCTAAAGATAAAAATGGTTTAGGATATGGCACACAATTGAATGAATTAAGTAATAGGTCTGAAACTGATAGTGAGATTAGTTTGAGTTTTTTTGAAGTCAGATCAAGTGATGAAGAGACCACACCAGCAAATGATAGGTTCTCCAAAGCAGATGGGTATCATGTTGTTCCCCCTCCAAAACCAGGAAACTTCTTAACCTTAAGAGCTGACATATCATTTGTAGATTTAGATGAATATGCCATTAGGAAGAAAGTAATTGAGTCAAAAACATCTGAGTCAAAAACAACTGTGTTAGAAGCTAATACTAGTAAATCTAAAACCAGTAAGACTGTAGGTAAAACTAATGAAGCTGATAACAGGGATAAAGTTATCATTGAGGATTGGAACTCAGATGATGAGGATGATGTGTCTGATGTAAACACAGTTAGTCCAGTTAAGACTAATGAGACTCAAACAGTTAAAACTCAAGTTGATAAAATTGTTCAAACTTCTCAGAAAGTAGGAATTGGTTATAAGAAAATAAAAGCTTGCTTTGTTTATAAAAGTACTGACCATTTGATCAAAGATTATAATTTTCATACCAAAAAGAGTCCAGAACCCAAGCTGAAAACTTTGGTAAATATTGGTCAAAGGGTGGTCAAACCAATATGGGATAATGCTAAAAGGGTAAATCACCAAAAAATTTCAAATAAATTGAAATACCCTCCAACAAGAAAGGCTTTTGTCCCAACAGGAGTATTAACCAGAACATGTATAATTAATCCTGTTGGGCCAAATGAGAAAAGAGCAGTACAAAATATTAGTGTTGCTAGGCCTGTTAGTACTGCTAGGCCTGTTAGTACTGTTAGGCCATTTGCCTAAAAAATAACATAAACTAGTAGTGCTATTAGACCAATTTACCCAAGAATGGATAATGTAAGACCAAGAGCCTCATATTCACCAATCAAGAGGTCTTACTACACAAAACCAGCTTTTTAACCCAAAAACTTAAAACAATATGGTAAAACTTCTAGGGTTAAAAATGTGACTACTGCTGGGACAAGAGCAGTAGCTAATACTAGTAAGGGTAAGTTGGATTATGCTCCTAAGAAGTCAAGGTAGGTTTGGAAGCCTAAGGGAAATTACCTGGATCATGTGTCCAAAGAAAGTGGATCTTTCATGCTCAAGAAGTTTGAGTATGCTGACACAAAAGGGATTTCCAAGTCAGTAGTGGCTTTGGTCCCTAAGAGATACTGATTTCTCTTACTTTTTGTGCAGGGCAATCCAGAGATCTTGTTACAGGATCATGCAGTGGTGGATAGTGGTTGCTCTAGCCATATGACTGGCAACAAAGCTTATCTTTCAGACTATGAAGATTACAACGGAGGCTTTGTAGCTTTTGGCAGTGATCCCAAAGGTGGTAAAATAACTGGCAAAGGTTAAATCAGAACTGCTAATTTAGACTTTGATAATGTCTATTTTGTAGATGAACTTAAGTTTAACCTCTTATTTGTCTCACAAATGTGTGACAAGAAAAATAGTGTCCTCTTCACTGACACTGAATGCCTCATCCTGTCTCCTAGCTTTAAGCTTTTTGATGAAAGTCAAGTTGTACTTAGAGCTCCTAGACAGAATGATGTGTACAGCTTGGATTTGAGGAACATTGTTCCTTTTGGAGGTATAACTTGGTTATATGCAAATGCAACATCAGATGAGTCTAAATGAGAAAAGACTGATTGAAGTTATCAAGATTCACACTGACAATAATGTTGCAGACCTTCTCACTAAAGGATTTGATGTTACCAGATTCAACTTCCTAGTGGTCAGCATTGGGATGTTAAATCTGTAGCTACATTTAAGAGGAGGATAAATTATAAAGTGTGTACTTATAGTTGGTATTTGTAGTAGGTACTTGTAGTTAGAATTAATACTGATAGAGTCTTAATTTTGCTAGTTAGGATATTTTTCTTGTTTTTGGACTCCTTTTGCGGTATGAGCATGGGATTGAGGATATTGGAGGCAATGATGCTTAGATTTGAGACCTGCGGATGATGATTTATGACTTGGTACTACCAGAAAAAGTTGGTACTGCTAAGCCAAATAGTCAGTACTGACAGACAAAGTTTGTAGCGACATGCAAAGTTTGTACCGCTATAAAGCCGTTAAAGAAAATACCAGTAGGGGGGCGGTTTCTTCATCAAGTGGGTTGCTCTTCCTATAAATACCCATCTCAATTACAAAATTTATTCACCTAAACACTCCTAATCGAATTCAATTTACAAGCCCTAATTTTTCATCACCGTCGATCAACAAAATCAAATAAGCAATGGCTGGTTTGGATTTCTGCTCAAAGCACAATATGGTTGCCTACTTGGAAAAGAATGATGGGAACACTGAGTTTCATCA